>JBBPSL010000259.1:0-18270 GCA_038093555.1 Butyriboletus appendiculatus
ATTCACGCCTGACATATCCGTTGAAGGCATCGCTTCAGAAACAAACAAAAAAAAAAGAATCTTCGGAAACGGGGATACGTCGCCCAGGTCTTCCCTAGTGATGTTACGGGCCGGGCCGAGTATATGATTCGTATCACTTGCTTACCACGCAACAAAAATACACTCGCGAACACGTTCTATTTTGGTAACGAGACCGAATCGATCGCGGATCCGCGTTCGTCGACGTGAAAGAGGTTCAACCATGTGTCTACCGTCTACGACGACGCAGGAGGCACCGTACACGCAAAATCGAGCGCCGTCTCGTTGGCGACGTTTTGACAATAGTATACCGCCGGACCGTCGGGAGTGGTTAATTTGATGCCCGTCGCGGTGATGTCAGAGCATTCGGCCGAGCATTCCACGTCGCGCGCTTTGCCAGAAGACAAGCCGGTGACATTGATGTCTAGCGCACACATGTGTCAGCGGGAGGTAGGTGAGGGCAAGGGGCAACGCACAGTGGACGTCGGATATGGTCAGTGTGCTAGGGTGTTCAGAACAAATGTCGGCTGCGGTCTCGTAGCACTGCGAGCGAGCACCGATCAAGTACGGTCGGGTATTTGGGAACGACGAACCTGGTTCAAGTAGATTGGGTTGTTGACATAAAAGTCCTCGAAGGTGACACTCTGGGAGCAAAGCGATTGGCATGAGATACAGAGAGATGATGATGGGGACACTTTGCCTGGACATATCCAGTGCCTCCGCCAGCAGCCGAGTTCGGATACGGTGAGCCGCCAAAGACTTTGATGCGTGCTCCGTTCTCAGCATTGTTCATGGATATTTTTCACGTAGATGTTGGCGATGATATCAGTTTCGCCAGCAAACTAGAATGACGAGTCAACTATGACCATAGAGCTTAGCCGAGTGCCCGTGAAACGTGAGACGAGACTGCCGACGGAGATACCATGAGAACCGTTGCAGTAGATGTTTCGGATGACGTCGTGTTGGGTTTCAACGAGACACAGTCGGCGTCGTTGTGAGTGGTCGAGTCCTGAATGGTGATATACGAGGAACGGTAAATGTCCCAGCCATCTAAAGGGCAGATGGGGACAATAGTAGTTTTTTTTTGTCAGAAATTTTACCAGAATTCACGGCAGAATTGGAAGAATAAGAAGTTGAAGATAAGTATGTTCATTCTCTGGTATGTCACATTGGCGGATTGATAGACAAAGTTGTTCTGTGGAGGGTAGGGAATGTGACGTTCCCATAAAGGAGAACCGATTTCGGTGAGATTTTCGATGAGAACGTTCGAGACGTTGCCCACGGTAAGGGGACGCGCAAATGTGATGGGAGAACCACCGGCGATTCCCACAGTCTGTTGAATTGTGAGATGGTCGGTCGAGGTGGGAAGGCAAGGTAGTGACCTTGTTGGGATAGTTCTACCAAACTTGACCGTTGGAATCGAGGGTACCTCCGCCGTAGAGGTGGAGATTGTGCCCGGAAAGGAATACTAAGACGGGTGAGGGCCTTGGCGAGAATCGGTGGCAGCTTGTACATACGCGTTCTGGTACTCCATATAGTAGGAGTTGGGTGACCAATAGGGGGTATATTGGACTGAGGACCCGTTGAATGAACGGAGAGCGGGTATTGTGTGGGACAAACTCACCCACACCGCTGAGCTCGATGCTGACGTCCTGGCGACCGGTGATTACGAGGACGGTGTTGACGACATAATACTGGTCTAGAACAATGGTACTTCCCGATTTGCAGGCATCGAACGCGCATATGATGCTTGGACCGTGGGGGTGTGGCCGTCGACCCTGACGTGGGGCGTGGACGACGGGGAGGAGGGGAAGGAGGGAAGCGGTGTTGAGTCATCGAGTTTATGAGGAACGGAGCCGCGACGGGCCGGGTAAAGACAGGGGCTAACTTGATCTTTTGTCTCCGCAATGATCGATAACCCCGACTGAGGCCACGTGAGCGAACACCACCATCATGACTCCTCCCATATTCTCGTCTCCCCCCGCCGTCAAGGCCGTCGTCACCCTCATCCTCATCGAAAACTCGCACGGCATGCTCTCCGTGTGGAACGACCTCCGCCAGCACTATCTCCCCACTCTCCTCGGCACAATGCGCTTGGCGAACCCCGTCGTCCCTGTCCGTCCCCCTCCCCTCCTCCCTCCTCCCTAATCTCTCCCCCAGATACCTGTCCTGTGGCTCACCACCGCACCTGTCGGCGACGACTCAAACTCCCTTCATTCCGCTCCACCTCGACAATACAACCAGCTCCCAGAAATAAAGTTCAGCTTCAGTCCAGATAACAAAATTACCTCTCGGATCATTAACAGGGCCACAGAGGTCTGATCCTTCCCCTTCTCACTTGCTTGTCCCCAACTCCTCCCATTTCCCCAGCTCATGCTCGATGCTGCCACCCGATTCCACGGCGGTCCTGTCAACTTCCATCTTTTCGTCGTCGCCGCCTCCTCGCCTGCCCCAGGCACGTGGGGCGTCTCTATAACGATGCCGACCCAGATAGGTCAATCAGAGTGGCGTCTACTCGGCCAGCGAATGGCCCAGGTACCATGATCCGATGGCCTGCCACCACATTCAATTGATCCTCCCCTTTAGCTCGGCATACACTGCCACATGATCCTCCCGGCTTCACAAGACATGTCATCCATGAATGAATTGTTCATGACTAGCGTATGCCACATTTCCGTCCTTTGTCCTTGCATACTGATGCCCCCCGAGCTCGAGCTTCAAGGTCATACCCAAGTCTCTCCCTGGTTTCCAACAAGCCCAGACTATAACTTTCTTCTCTCTGGAAATCCCTCCGGTTCGTACGCCACCAGTCTACACGTGCGGGCCACATTATTCACTTTCATGTTTGATAGCTCTAGACCCGCCCATCGAATCCCTCGAGCAGGTGAGCTCTGTCTGCTGCACCCCTTCCATGCTGACCTCCCACAGCAGCAGCTCCCAAAAGTAGCTCGCCCGCCTGTCCTTCGACATCAATCATTCCCGCAGGATATCCAGTCTGCCGCAGCTTCGCCGCCACCAGCACTCGTACAAGCCGATTTGACACCAAGTCTAGTGACTTCGCTCCAAAAGGTGCACGGTTTGAGTCGCAAGAAGCTCTACGGTACGCATCCCCCTAGACAACCCTTTGTCCGCGAAGAACCCGTCCGCACCAAGTATAAAAGTACACCGACACCTTTGTCTATTCCGGTAGGTTCCCAACCGTTCCCCACATCTGAAGACGCTCGCCCAGTCGGCAAGACCAAGGTGGAACGCGGTCGACGCGCGGACAGGCCGCCACACATTGGAGACGTGTCCAATTCGAGCTCACCTGGGCGAAGGAGCCCATGGAACCGCATATCTTCTTCGGACGTTGGCTCTTCGCCATCGTCCCCAACCACGTCCTTGTCTTCTCTTCATACCACTTCTCCAACCATTCCGCTATACCCTGACCTTGCAAGTTATCCTACCAGCTCTCCATCGACCATGTTGTCACCCGTATCCATACCCGAAATAAGCTTTTCTGCTCCCCTTCATGATCTGTCTGCGGCATACTTTTCAACATCGCCTACCCTCACTGCTATACCCGCTTCCTCACAAGGATCCGTTTGGACACCCATGTCGAAACCCGTTCCCAATTCCGCCCCAATGGCCAAGTCGGCAGCGACACCGTCTGCTGGGAGACGCCACTCCCAAGAACTCCCGCACGGTTCACACATGCAGAGCCTCAGCGCCATGTCCAGTAAATACAGACTTGACAGCGTGTCCGCCGAACCCCGCCCCAGCCCCAAGATTACGCAAAAAGTAAAGGATGCGGGGGACGTCCCGTTCATTTTCTCCCCTGAACTCGAGGCGGTCACGGCGGCAAGACTGAAAGCCGCCCTGCAATCCACATCGCCTGCGTCATCGTCCACTGTGACCGTGAACCAATTTTCCACATTTACGTCAGAAAATAATCCGAGTTACACCGCTGCGGAAGATCCATGTGCGTCCCTTTTTTTTATTTTATTTTATTTTATTTTTGTTTTGATGACCCGATGGATCTCTTTCATTCAATTTGCGTGTGACACACATGATGATGATCCGTGATCGTCGACACGGCCTCTCCAATCAATAGATGCCTCATCGCAACCACTAGCACCACCGCCACCAGTGGGTTACAATGCCGCGCAAGACGCGTGTCCGACGACGGCCCTCGCGGCGTTGACAAATGGAAATATCAACGGCAGCGATGGAGTCCATCCTCGCTTCGTTGGAAGCACGTCTTCGAGTTCGCTGCAAGGCTGGGCCGGCTAACGCGGGTCGACACCTGACCACTCGTACGCGTGTAGCCATGTGGCGGGCATCGGCTGGACACGGGCACCACAGGCTATACCCCGCTCTTGCCATTTTTTCTTCAATTCAATCGTTGGTCGCATCCGCGTCCATGACAACAAGGTGATCCGATCGGCAGTTAGCAATAGCCGTTCGATTCTGACGCATTCCTTTTTTTTTTGGTCCTTTTTTTTTGGTCACATCGGTGTGCTCCATGCGCCGTGTTTAATTTCATTTGTACGATTCTCTGTGGTTACTGAGAAGTGCGGGACTTTGTAGACATTTTGTGCCTTGTTTGATACCTCTTTCTTTTTTTTTCGTGCATAGACTTTTCTTTCTTGTTGTTTGCTTGGAGATATACTGTAGAGTACCAGGTGTATCAACACGATTCTGATTGCAAACTGTACCTCCAAGTCGGTTGTTGTGCTTCTTTCATCGAAATTTTTGTTGGGTCCGAGTTACCGTTTTGGCTATGATTAACCAGTGACACACGTGACAACTGGGCTGCACAAAAACACAAAACGAATCGAGACGGGAACATGTCGGTCCAGGTGACCAAGGCTTCGGTAACCGCGGCGATACTATAGTTTGTTTCGCCATTCACGCTAACAACACAACACGCTCCTCCGCTCTGCTCTTCATCCAAGCAGGTTCCGCGACCACACCGATGCCAACTCGCTCACTGACTCGACAGTCGTCACGCATTCTCTGCACTGCCATTACATTCAACCCGTTAGATGTTTTCCCCCACATCCTCTCGTCCCAGAGCAATGCGAGTCCACGGCAACGAGAGAGGACGACAAGTTCAAGGATGGTCGGGGATGGTGTAGAGACGGGAAGGACAATGCGTCCAGCATAATGGGGAGCCTCTTGATCGACTGGGATGATATGAAAGATGGTATGAGCTGTAGCTCTTGCTGGGTCTGCAAGCGCACTGTCGTCCAGTTTGAAAACTCGGAAAGGTGCACATTGGGTGCGAAAAATAAGGGTCCCGCTTGGGGGTAAAAAATCCAGAACCAGGTCGCTTGGATCGCTCTTGGATGGTACGCACATCTCTGACGGGCGGTCCTCTGGAATGCTCAGACAATATGGGACCTGTTTGACGCCCAATTGGACGATTGTCCCATCCTCATCGACCATATTCCACGCGGTGACAAGGGACCCCATAGGAAGTGATCGGACGTTCGACTCGAGTCCATTGAACATATACCAATCGTCCTGGTACAGGAATGCGCCTTTCCACCCTGACCATGCCCAGGACGGCCAGCGTGAGTGCTCGGCATCGGTCATGATTCGTCGAGTCTGCACTGCATTCAGTCTAGGTTGCCACAACAAAGAGATATCCAAATTTCTTATCCACATCCCGAATCGAAAGGCGTGTTTGGGGTTACTTCCGGCAGGCTCAAGCCCTTTGGTCATCCGGTTCGTCAATGCTCTTATTGCATCAATTATATCTGACTCAAAGGTCAAGTGACGCTGGGTGTATTGATCCACGGCATTTTGATAGCTGCTGTGATATATGCCAGCATTACCTAGATTTGTGGTGTCCGAGTCCGGGAAGGGATTTCTGCTCTGGTAGGTCATCGGGTGGTAGGAGAATCGCAACGTTTTGCTCTCCGCAACCAAATCTTCACACCAGACGTCGCGTAAGCACTCGAAGTATACCTGGAGTTTGGTGAAGTACACTCGACGGCGTGAAAGTATGGCCTCCTGGAAAGTCCAGCCTCGCGTAGCCCAGGTGGAGTCAACAACTGCCTCCGACAGTGCTGGAAGGGGTATTGAAAGATGAAGTCCTTGAACACATTCGACGTGCTGATTGGGTATCCGGGATCCCGTCCTCAGCCCGGCAAGTCCGTCCCGGACGCTCGTTCCACTTGCAGCGATGATTGTGAGTGCAGCCCCGCCGTACACCTGGTCCATGATGGATATCTGCACAGCCTTGTCCTCCCGGCTATCTTGGATGATACACAACATATCGACCCACAAGTACCGTTCACCAAGCTGGCGAGAGAGTCGGATGGCGTCGACAATGGTTAGGGGCAGCGCAGACTCTTCAATCCCGAAGCGACGACTCCGTGCTTTCATGTTCGCCATTGACGTACGATAGTCTCCCGCGGGTCCTCCCCAAACGTAGCTAAGAGCTACATATCGGCAGCCCCGGCCTGCATGAACCAGTTGCATCTGGATCACGTCCACCATCCTCACGAATTCGGGTAAATCCTCGTTCCCAGACAGCCTGGACCACCACACAGTTCTACATGCTTCTCCATGTGCACGTTCGCAGAGCTTGATCCACCTTTTGACGAGATGGATGTCCATCTCGTCCTTGACTCTGCGTCCATGAATATCCTTCGACCGAGCGACTTTCCAAGAGTCTTCCTCTAACAATTGTATATCCAAGTAAAGAACTGCTGTGGCGGAGATCAGGATGCTGGTTATCTCTTGTGGACGGTGTGAAGTATGGATATACAGGCGGTGAGCTGTTTTCCTCTCGTCGAGATCAGGGTCAAGGGTACCGCAGCTACGGGCAGATACGAAACAGTTGATACCCTGGACGTCTGCATCAGGAAAGTCGTCGAGTCGCCAACGACGCCGAATGAGGTCTGCAACGAGCCGGCAAAATGCACAGCAATCACTCTTCTGAGTGACGTCTAGAATGGTGCCCAGGGAAACCATGGTTTCCCTAGGAAGCCCATCGCGCAACATTTTCTTGAAATCTAATGCAGCACACGCCGTACAGAGTGTTGTCCCTGAGCTGGACACGAGTGTGTGGTTTGTGCCAACCGACAGACTGGACCGGGATCGTTCTCGAAGTCGACCAATTATCCCGGACATCGTACGTTGCATGGTTTGGAAAGGTGAGAGAGGGTAACGTGGTACTTTTTCTCAGATGATGGCGAGAGAAAGCGCAGGACAGAGGAAGCGCTGTAGGGGATAACTCGGATTCAGATTGATACGATTTACGATGAGAAGCGTGTGCTCGCGCTCCGATCCGGCCTGTAAAGGTAGGTCAACCACTAAGTAGATGATTGTGTTAGAATAAAACAACCTGGAGGGGCAAGGAGTACACACCTTGCTGCCGCGCGTGACGATGATGGTGGCAAGTATTGGAGAATGGTGGGTCTGACTTTCACACGACACAGACTTTTCAGTCGTTCGCACGACGCATTTTAGAATATCCGTCGGATGAAAATGTCGTCCGAAACATGAAGGCTGTACTTAGAATACAAGTTGACGTTTGCGCAGGGAGGAAACTCGAACGTTTTCCTGATCGAAAATACGTGGGCTGAAACTTGAAGTATGGGCATTGGGCAGGAGAGTTCTGTTGTAACAAAACACTGTAGCGTAGGATACTGAGCAAGTAGGATGGAATAATAAGTACCTGTATGATACTCACTGGCAGTAAGTACTGAAGTAACACTACAGTACGAAGGTTCGAAATACTCCATGCTTATGTAAGCAGTGGCTATACTACCGCACCTCGTATGAAACTCTCCAACACTCAAACGTGATGGGGTAGTAAAATATAGGAATGATCAGAATAATCCAATAAAATGTACCTCTAAAAGGTTTAGCTTCTGTGCATCATTTGCGCTGATAGAAACGTCCGTATGCGTCGACAACGTCGTAGTTGCGCTCGAGCGGTTTCCTAATATGGTAAGTCGCGGCTCGTAGTAACGCTCTGGAGCCTACCAGTTGCAGGAGACTTCGGATCCTCGCTCTCTGCGGCACTGCGCTCGCCCGTGGCGCTGTAAGGATAACCACCCAGTCCCCATGCTTCGTGTACAACACTCCCGACTCGCCCAGTAAGGTCCCGATGCGGCCGTACGACCTGGTAAATCAATTTGTTTGGGTTGGTCGCGGCGACTTGAGTCGTCCACATCGACGCGGTGGGTTGACGGCCTCAATAGGTCGTCTGGTTCGCTTCCCAGGTGTTATGAATGGCCTAGGTACGCCGCTTGAGGTGCGCTTTGTACCGCTCGCGCTGACTCGCATCTTCTTCAGCTAACGACTTTGTATCGACTCGTTTCGAGTCGCTGCGCGCGCCGCTCATTGCGCCATCCTTGAAACCTCGTCCCTCATGCTATACGATGCAGTTGCCGTCGCGCTGGCGCTCCCAATTGCCCTCAGCGCCACTCGATATCTCCAACTCGCCTCGATGACCTTCTGGCGCTCAATCTCGACTCGGTGGATGCGTATCGCCAATGCGCTCATTCTCCTCGACCTTTGGACACTCCTGGTCGATGGGTAGACTGTTTGATACATGCGCTTCGCCATCTTGCTTGCTCGACTCGTTTCGGGCTCCTCTAGGGTCTTCTGATTCCAATGCTCTGACCATTTTCTAACGTGTTCTAATGCGTTCCACAGCTTCTTCAGTTTGTTCCTGGCATCACCGTAGCCTTCCGATGCTCCTGACGCATCTGTCTCGCCGCCAGTAGGTGCAACGTCTCGGTTCGCAGGTCTCCCCCTCGAGCTGGACGTTCGGGGGTTTGTTCTGTCGCTGCATGGTAGCATCAGGTGGTTTGGGAGGTGTAGGTGAGTTCGTCAAGGTATGCTCACAATCTTCTTTAGCTCTCGTCGAATGCCTCTGTGCCCTCGCACTTTCTTCCTCCCGCTCGATCGACGCATTTTGTGACTCCAACGTATCATGATCACTGGAGTTTTTTTGATTCCGAAATGAATTAAATAGTATCGAGCATACAACTTTGATCGGGTAACCCACTCCATCGCTGGAATCTCGAGGAAGACGGACGAGGGTGTTCTAAACTAGTCCTTGTTGGAAACTTGAAATAGGACAGGCTTTCGGTGAGTGGCCGGGACAGTCCGAGGTCCGGACCAGGGCGAGAAGCACATGTTACAGAAACTTAAAGGACGGCGTCAGCAGGAAAGGGCAGGCAAAAACAGGACTTAGACTTTTCCCTCCACGGCGGCTTTCAGGGCTCGAAGAGATGGGAGAACGAGGGTAAGAGTCAGAGGGTCTATTCCACATCGAGTCGTCGACGTCGACGGTACTGTGGGCTGTCATCTGCATTGTCCAAACTGTCCATCTCGGTTGGGAGATATCCGAAAATCAGTGCTGCAGCTGGCCTATCTGAAAAGGTATCGAGTAACGTTATCGCTTGACGATTTCTCTGAAGTCTTAACTGAGAATTTTGATTGGTAGACGCAAGCACAGGATGTTTATGGTCACCTAAAAGGCTGGGATTTGGCTCGCTTAGCCAGTCCTAACTTTTAGATGAAGTTGAGCCGAGGTGCGGCAAATGCCGTGCAGAAAACATACGTAAAATCGAATGTCTACTGGATGAAGTAAGTTCGACTCGAACTTCCAGCATAAAGTTGTCACTATGAACCGACAACATCAATCATATCGGCGTTTCTCTGCAGAACTAAGCCCATGGGTAGGATCGCTGTTAGCGCTAACTGCGGCGTGAGCTGGACGTTATAGTTCTGCAAGACCGTTCGGGCCCTCGTCTATGCACTCGTCGTGGTCAGACATCAGGCCTCGAGAAGGGAGTGCACACACTCTGTTCGATGTCCTTCCAAACAGATCAACTATTTATACTTCATATCTAATTCGGGACGAGATGGGAACATCGGACGGTATGCCAGGCGTCAGTTGCCTCGTGCATGGTGCCATTCCCATGCAGTGCTCGAATGCTCTCTCACCCTTGACGACTACTGCCTGCAAAGAAGAAAACCATACAAGAGGTATGTGCTTGCAATTCAGCCGACTAGCTAACTGGAGTAATTAAAACGTTTGAACAGTATACCATCGAACTGGCACGCCATTCAAGTTTACTCTCTGCACCAATGTCTGAACTCGACGAGCAAATCACCCTCTGCCGCAATGAATTACAACACTACCCCGAAGGGCATCCCAATCGAGCCAATTTGCTACATGTACTTGCTCGTTTGCTCTGCGATCGGTTCGACCAAAGAGGAGAGATAGCTGACATCGACGAGGCGATTGCACTCACGCGTACTGCATTGGAACTTCGCCCGCAGGGGCATTCTCATCGAGCCTGTTCACTGCACAACGTTGTGAATTCCCTTTATAGCTGTTTCACGCAGTTCGTAAGGCCGTCTGACCTCGAGGAGGCACATGTCCTCAGGCGTAGTGCATTGGAACTTCCTCCACAGGAACATCTTGATCGAACCTCTTCACTGTGCAACCTCGCGAATTTCCTCAGAAGCCGTTTCAGCCAGCTTGGAAGGTTATCTGACCTTGAAGAGGCAATTGCCCTCGAACGCAGTGCATTGGAACTTTGTCCGCAGGGGCATCCTGACCGAGCCCGTTCACTGTGCAACCTCGCGAATTCCCTCTGGAGCCGTTTCAACCAGCTCGGGGGGCTGCCTGACCTCGAGGAGGCAATTTCCCTCGAACGCAGCGCATTGGAACTTTGTCCCCAGGGGCATCCTGATCGAACCCATCCACTGGCCAGCCTCGTGATTTCCCTCCGTAGCCGTTTCAACCAGCTCGGACAGTTATCTGACCTCGAGGAGGTAGTTTCCCTCCAACGCAGTGCATTGGAACTTTACCCGCAGGATCATCCTGATCGAGCCTATTCACTGGGCGATCTCGTAATTTCCCTTCGCATCCGTTTCAACCAGCTCGGAAGGCTGCCTGACCTCGAGGAGGCACTTTCCCTCCAACGCAGTGTATTGGAACTTCGTCCGCAAGGGCATCCTGAGCGAGCCCATTCACTGGGCACCCTCGCGGCTTCCCTCCGTAGCCATTTCTACCAGCTTGGAAGGCTGCCTGATCTCGAGGAGGCACTCTCCCTCCAACGCGGCGCATTGGAACTTTACCCGCAGGGACATCCCCATCGAGCCTATTCACTCGGCGACCTCGCGGCTTCCCTTCGCATCCGTTTCGACCAGCTCGGAAGGCTGTCTGACCTTGAGGAGGCAATTGCCCTAGAACGCAGTGCATTGGAACTTCGTCCGCAGGGGCATCCTGATCGAGCCCAATCACTGGGCGACCTCGCGATTTCCCTTGGCACACGTTTCAACCAACTCGGAAGGCTGCCTGACCTCGAAGAGGCACTTTCCCTCCAACGCGGTGTATTGGAACTTCGTCCGCAGGGGGATCCTGATCGAGCTCATTCACTCGCCAGCCTCGCGACTTCCCTCCGTAGCCATTTCAGCCAGCTCGGAAGGCTGCCTGACCTCGAGGAGGCACTTTCCCTCCAACGTGGTGCATTGGAACTTTACCCGCAGGGGCATCCCCATCGAGCCCAATCACTGGGCAGCCTCGTGACTTCCCTTGGCACCCGTTTCAACCATCTCGGAAGGTTGTCTGACCTTGAGGAGGCAATTGCCCTCGAACGCAGCGCATTGGAACTTTGTCCGCAGGGGCATCCTGATCGAGCTCATTCACTGGGCACCCTCGCGGCTTCCCTCCGTGGCTATTTTTACCAGCTTGGAAGGCTGCCTGACCTCGAGGAGGCACTTTCCCTGGAACGCAGTGCACTGGAACTTTTCCCGCAGGGTCATCCTGATCGAGCTTTGACTTTGGGCAACCTCGCGGGTTCCCTTTATAGTCGGTTTGAGCAGTTCAGAAGCCCGTCTGACCTCGAGGAGGCAATTGCCCTGCAACGCAGCGCATTGGAACTTTGCCCCCAGGGTCATCCTGATCGGGCATTGTCCTTGGACAACATTGCCCGCTTCCTCCATGCTCGATTCCAGCACTCACCCGTGCACAACATTGGTGACCTCCAGGAGACATTCAGTGTATATTCCCAACTCTCCGAGGTCTCTGACTCTGTGACCGTATTTCTCGCTGATCTCCGATGCGCCAAAGAATGGATCAAGAAAGCTGAAGAATGCAAACATAGTACCACAGTTTTGGCCTACCAAACATTTTTACGCCTCAGTGTTCACCATCTCGCTACTCTGCCATCTCTGCCTCAGAATCTTGCACTACTCAAACAGCTTGCAACATCTCTAGCAATCGATGCCTTTTCCGCTTGTCTTCGCTATGACAATCCCACCAATGCAATCGAGTTCCTTGAACAAGGTCGCGGTGTCTTCTGGAGTCAGCTAGTCCGCCTTCGCTCTCCTCTTGATGATGTGGCAGCATCAGGTGACACAGGCAAAGAATTGGCAGAGAAGTTCACCCAGGTTGCATCCTCCCTTCGTGATGTGTCCGATGCCCCTCCCGACGTTGATTCTCAGCATGATCGGGCGTGGCGTCTGGGCATCCAATTGCAGGATGTCGTCGCTGATATTCGCCAGTTGTCTGGCCTCTCCCATTTTCTCCAGCCCCCATGCTTCTCGGATCTCCAGGTCGCAGCGGCCGCTGGACCAGTCATCATTGTGAATGCAAGCCAATACAGCTGCGATGCACTGCTACTTCTGTCCCACCAGGATCCCGTCCACGTGCCTCTCCCCATCACGAAAGCCGACGTCTCTGAACTATCCTTGCAGCTTCGTTCTCTAGTCCGCCTTTCCAAATTCAGTGATGTGAAGAGGGAGATTATGGTGTTTCTACGAGAACTCTGGGATGTTATCGTTTTTCCAATCGTGAACATTCTTCAGCAGTTCTGTCCCCACCGTTCGCGCATCTGGTGGTGCCCGACCGCCGAGTTTTCTCTTCTTCCATTGCATGCCGCCGGCTCCTTTAGGAAGGGCCAACCGATGCTCTCGGATCTCTATATTTCCTCCTATACACTGACATTGACAGCCCTCATTCGTGCGCGACAGGAGAGGTCATCGGACCCATCCACAGAACGACATCGATTCTTGATCATAGGGCAGGCGCAGGCTCCGGGACAGAGCGCACACGCTTCGGTGAATACTGAGCTATCCAGTATATCACAACGTGTCGGGTCGGTCGCAACGCTTACTTGCGTTCAAGACCAGGACGCAACCATCGCCAAGGTTGGTGAAGAAATGAGCAAGAACGACTTTGTTCACCTTGCTTGTCATGGGATCCCCGATCGGAAGCATCCGTTCGAGTCCGGGTTTGCGTTGGGTGACGGACTGTTCAAGGTCGAAAACATCATGCGATACGACTTACAGAACGCCAAGTTTGCATATCTGTCTGCTTGCCATACGACTGTTGGAGACGAGGAGAGTCCAGATGAGGTCATCCATCTTGCTACTGCGATGCAGTTTGCCGGGTTCCGTTCGGTCATTGGGACGATGTGGGCTGTGGATGATGCGCACACCAACGAGATCACGTCCAAGTTTTATGACAATATGATTGACGAGTCTGGTCGTCTGGATCATAGTAGAGCAGCGCTGGCGTTGCACAGGACGATGAGGAGCGTCTGGTCAAGCGACATACCCTTTGATCAACGGATCCTCTATATACATATTGGTGCCTAGTGGATCGGCTTTCTGGTTCGTATGTACTTTTCCGCGTGCGCTGTCAGTCAAACTCATTTACCCCAGTTGTCTTTACCGTCACGGTGGCAGGATGTGCTGGACTTTTTCAACGCAATTTGTAATAATCTATTCGCACAGGATCATGTACTTGATATGACAGTTCTTTGCATTCGTGGTGTGCTTCCCAACATTGTCTTGAATAATTTGGACTCAAACGCCTCCACTCTGAATCCGCGAGCTGCAACTGTACGACACATATCGCAGAACATATCAAACAATTAACAAGGACGCACCGAAAGCATTCGGTTGAATGAAATGTCCGTGTTCGCCTCGAACGTCTCAACACACAACAAGCTGGTCGACGACGAGCTGGCTATGCATCGAATATATCATCTCTGGAGTTGTTTGATGCCGAAATAAATTTAATGTCGAGCTTGATCGGGTAGCCCATTCCATCGCGCTGGAATCTCGAGCGACATTCGTTCGGCAAGGGGATTCATTTGGACCTGCGGTGCCAACTGGAGGGCGAGGTCAACGTCAACGATGGACTCCAGTATCAGACCATCCCACTTTCCCGAAGTGGTATGACTGGTAGTGGGTCCCATCTTGATTCCTGGTTGACGAGGCGGAATGGTACGAGTATGTAGTATTTCACCTGAATAATATGTGACGATGAGGAGTGGCTTCCAGAGGACTGCGACCGAGACTGTCGTTCCTCTGTGGGAAGGAGGATACTACCACGCCGATCAATGTTTCTGTGCCTCCGTGCCCTCGACCTCACCATCCTGATTAATTCCATGGATCAATGATCTGTGCGGTCAGGGTCAAATACATACATCATCGGTTGGATCCAACCTAAAAATGTGGTCGATATGTCCATGTATATCTCATCGTCGACAACTCACTGCGGTAATCAAATAAGGACGATGAAGCTTGTCATTTCGGTTCGTCGTATGAGTGCATTACAGCGGACAGACCAAAGGCCGTGCCGACCAGCCCCCGCTTTTCCCAATCCCCACACCGTCCAGGTTACAGAATACATTGGTCCTGAAACGTGTCACAGATGGGTGATACATGACGATACATACGAAAAAAACAGGCATCGCAAGCGGATGGGCCTCGTTCTTATCATGCATCGGATCATCGAATCACGAGCGCGACATGCGACTATTGCGATTGTTCCGCATACACCTACACCCACGCGGATCAGTTGCACGACAACACGAAATGTGATCAAAAGCGGGTCTCGAACGAGGCGGGACACGAAAACGAAACCCTCGAAGATATAACATACCTTAATCGTCTTGTCCGCCCCACCAGTGATCAACCTCGTCCCCGTCATGTCAAATGTCGAGCAAAACACACCCGCTTCTGCTTCGAGCGAGCCAGGTTGCGGGACGTCTTCCATGTTTTGAAAGGGTGTGCCGGTATTGTAGTCCCAGAACGTGAGGGTACCATTGTCGCCTGGATTCCCATTATCACCCAATTAGCCACGGGAACGTGCAAGAGATTCGGCGATGAGCACATCACGCACCTCCAGAAAAAAAGACACCCTCGGCATTCACAGACAACGTGTTGATGATCGCGTTATGTCCCGGGAAATTAAACACAAATGCGCCTTCGGGACACTTCCACTTTTTGATATTGTTCCCACCGGCGGAGCCGGATGCGAACGAGTACTCGGTCGGGTGAACGGCGAGGGCACGGACAGATTTTTTGTGGTGGGTGAGTGTGACCATGGTTTTCCCGGCAGCGAGATCCCATAGGCTGTGGAGGTGGTGAGTAGAGGGGTAGTACAAGGAATGGGAGACGCACCGGACCGTCGAGTCCATAGAACCCGTAATCACTTGTGGGTCGGAATCCTGAGTTTTTACGTCTGCGACGGTAGCAGAGTGGCCGGAGAGTACGTGTATTTGTGCTTTTGTGCGCATGTCCCACACGCGGGCGGAGGCGTCTCTACCAGAGGTGACCAGCACGTCGAGGGTGGGATGTAAGGAGAGCGCATACACGCCCGAGAGGTGTCCGTGGTAATGCCGTATCACTTTGTTCACCTCGAGGTCCCAACATTTGACCATCTACCACGCGTCAGACGAATGAGGAGAAGCGGATGTCGGCGCGGACACACCTTGTCTTCACCACACGAAAACAGATAGGGATGTCTCGGCGAGACAGCTAGGCCACGGACAGTCGAGATATGACCCGTCAATGACAGCTTGAGCGCCCCTGACGCCAAATCCCAAATTTTGATGACCCGGTCCCCCGCGCCGGTCGCAAACCAGGTATTGCCGGGCTCGACGGCGACACTGCGGACCCAGCCCAAATGGCCCGAGATGACGCGGACGAGTTTCCATGGGGGATGGTACGTCGGTTTGACGGTCCGCGTCGTCTTGTGGAAGGTGAGTGCCTCGGAGAGCTTGGACGAGGTGGCAAAGGTGGAGGGTTGGGCTTTGGGGGTGTTGTCGATTGTGGCGATCATGCGCGAGGTGTCGCTGGATGCTGGGCGGGGTGTTAGTACTGATGCGAGGCTGAACGGAGAGTGACGTACGGCCGGCAGTGAGCAATTTTTGGGAGACTGGGCGTGCGGGCCCGACTGGACCTTGTTGAGCGAGGAGGGCAGAAGGGAGGTCGCGGTAGTGTTTGTACTCGTCGGCCATTTTGACGGAGAGGCGTAGGCGGGTACTGTGGCGAGTGAGTATTGGACACGACGAGGGAATGGGACGGACCTCTTCTCATCGTCTTTTATGGAGTCGTCGGGGCATGAGGCAAAGATGTCGCGGGTGCGTTTGGCGGAGTGTTTGAGGAGGAGGTCGAGCGAGGCCATCGACGTCGAGGCTCAAAGTACATGTCCATTTTTGGTAATGCGGCTCGAGTGGGTTTGTCATTGTTTGGCGATAAGACGATGGCGACGGCGTGTTGTTCGTTCTCGACGACGACGACGAGACTGCTGTTGGTCGTGAGGAACAAAGGAGAACAGAGCGTCGTATAGTCGGTAGCAGCGTAGACTACGTCCACCATGTCAGACGCAGCTGAGCTCAAAAAACATGTCAAGCAGCTCCAGAATGCGGGCACGAATGAGGTATGTCTGGCAGCCGTTGCATTTTCTCACTGGACTGACTCGTTCGTTTAACTAGGAACGTGTGGCTATCCTAAAGGTTCTCAAGAAAGACTTTCAGGTCAATGAAGCACTCCTAAGGGTAGGTATTTCAGTTTCGTGGTCCAGTGTGAACGCGTGTCCACCGCCCTATGCGTAGGAAAGCAAGGCCGGTCTCGCCGTAGGCAAGCTCCGTGCCCACGAGTCAAAGGACGTCTCCGACCTCGCCAAGGAGATCGTCAAAAAGTGGAAAAACGAGGTCGACAAGGCCAAATCCGCCTCGGGCTCAAAAACGCCCATCAATGGCAAACCACCAGGTGCGTGTCTCCGTCGAGACGGTTTGTGTAGCTGTCCGACCCGCATCTAGTTCGCAAGCAGTCCGCGTCGGTGACACCCGCCGCCACACCCACATCCAATGGCAAACCCGAAGTTCGCAATTCCAAGGTGGATGGTGTCAAAATTTCGGTGACGGGCGACAACACGCGCGACCGATGTGCGGAGCTCATCTATGATGGTCTTGCCTGTGACTCTGGCGCCCGTAAGTCCCCTGGCATGCTCCCACACACGTCATCCAATCTGACTCGCTCTCTTTCCCAGCTAGCGATCTGATCACTAGCCGTGCCATCGCCGTCGAAAAGGCAGTGTTTATTCAGTTCGGCGGCACGAACCCTGAATACAAGGGCAAGATTCGATCTCTGTTTGTTAACCTCAAAGACAAGTCGAATCCAAGCTTGCGTGAAAGTATCGTCAGCGGCGAGCTGTCCCCTGAGAAATTCAGCAGAATGACAAATGAGGTACCGTGTCACTCCCTGTCGAATGCTCGTGTTTCACTGACTTTGGACGGATCAGGAAATGATGACCGAGGAACGGCGCGCTGCCGACCGAAAAATTAAAGAGGAGAACCTGTTCAAATCTCTTGGCGCCGGGGAACAGGAAGCAGAGACGGAAGGCTTCCAGTGTGGAAGATGCAAGCAGGCGAGTAGTCCGTTCACATATGCATATCGCCACGGTTGACACCCCCCAAGCGCAAGTGCCGTTACCGTCAAGCACAGACGCGAAGCGCCGACGAACCAATGACTACCTTTGTCACGTACGTCTGTCTCCCCCCACTCATCGATACCCTCACTCATTCTTCTGCAGATGTGTCAACTGTGGAAACAGGTCAGTAATCCGTCTTTCTTTCGTTGTCCAGCGGGCCAATGGCTTCACTCAGGTGGAAATTTTCTTGACTGGAGCTCCTTCGTGTATACTGCCTCGTTTTTATCGTTTGACAATTAGTTTCATACCTATGCCAGAGTGTCACCGTGTATACCCCCCACTTCTTAATCTTTGCATGGGGGCTTACATAATGTAGTGACCCACAAGTCGTTGCACGCGTTTATTGACGCGTTCAGCGCGTCGTCGTCGTCTCTTGCTCGTTTGCACCATGTCACAAGAACCCGACGCAGAGGACGTCAAACCGAAGCTGAACCTGATCATCAACTACGAGGGTCAACGTGGGTTCACCTCGACCTTGGCGCTCCGTGTGCTGCTCATCA
>JBBPSL010000264.1:0-21870 GCA_038093555.1 Butyriboletus appendiculatus
TCAGGACTCTCCTCATCCCCGACAGTCGTGTGACAGGCAGAGAGATATGCAAACTGGGCGTTCTGCAGTTCACTCCGAATGATGCGCTCAATCGTGAAATGTCCGTCGTGGAGAGCGAACGCAGACTCGAATGGCTGTTTCCGATTTGGGATGCCATGACACGCAAGGTGCACCCATTCATTCTTCATAAGTTCCTCGGTGACCCGGGCAATGCAAGAATCTTGACCCTCGATGTGGGTGAATGTGGCGAGGTCATCGACGCGTTGACCAATGTTGGCCAGTTCAGCGCCGACGGAGACAAGTTCATTCTCGCCCTTGGCTTGAGCTTGACCTATACCAACGAAGTATTTCCCTTTTGATGCAGAATGCGGGACGCCGTGCCGTCTAGCACGAATGAGGGTAGTGAGGGTGGGGGTGTAAGACGAGATGTACAGATTAGCGAGATTCTGTTGGCCCTTCCTAAATGGACCCGCGGCGTGGAGCGGAAGAAGAGAGAACTCGGCAGTGGGGCACCACCAGATGCGCGATTGAGATGGATGTATCGTCTGGAGCAAGTTCACGATGGGGGAGACAACCTCGTCCCAGAGTTCTCGCAACATGATGGCGAGATCTCTTGTCACGTCCATCGACTTTGCGCGCACAGTCAGGGTCCCGAGCTTCTTTGACATTTCTCGGACATCTTGCTTTGTGATCGACAGTGGAATGTGAAGGGGATGTCGGTCGACTAAGAGAACGAGAGCATCACAACCATACTTGCTCGCATTAACGATGATGACAGGGCCCTCGCGGGCTGCCTGTTGGAGATCGGGGAAGAGCGAGGGGAGAAGAAAATAGGAGAGACCAGGCAACCCGCGGATTTTGGTCACGATTCTCTGTAATTCAGCATTGAGACGGCACACCCGATCATGCTGATCTGCACCAGGTGAATCAAGGGCATCGCGAATCTGTAATGTCTGCTGTGTGAACTCGTCTGCCAACATCTTTCCTGCACGTCCAGACGCAATGACGTCGTCAAGCGGGGGACGAAGGCGAGTGAGCTGGTTCCAAAAGACGCCACGACCTTGCTCTAGAAGCACGATCGCATCTGCAGGAGAGTCGTTGCGAAGACAAGCGGAGAATGCGTCCACTGCAAGCTCCGATGTGAGGCTCTTGAGGACAGTGAGATGTTGAGGTAAGGATGGTAGAGTAGCCATATGCTGGGTAAGTAAGTGAAGAGATGTTTTGTAGGCTAGAAGTGTTGTGGGATGGTGGAAATCTTCAGCTACATGGATCCATGTTCTAGTAGCAGAGAGATCAGCAGACGACAACACTGGGGGTGCATGTTCCAGCTGAGCAAAGAAACCAAATAACTCCTCCTTATCTTTCAGCTGACTCGACCTTGTGAACCGAGTATGCAGGTGGCCTGCAAGGATACCCAATGACTGTGATCGACCTGGATGTCCTGGTGGGCGAAGTGCCAGTGCATCTCGAGCAAAGACAATGGCCTCATCAATATCGTTCATGACCCCAAGCTGCCTGTAGCGAGTGGAAATATAGATTGCAAGGTTATACAAAGAGGTTGATCGGCGAGGGTGTCCCAGTGGGCGAAGTGCCAGTGCACCTCTGGCAAATACAATGACCTCATTGAGGTCCTCCATCACCCGGAGCTTAGTATACCGAATGAAGAGACAAGCTGCGAGGTTATGTAAAGTAGTCGACCGATCAGGGTGACCCAGTGGGCGATGCGTTAGTGCGTCTCGACCGAGGACAATGCCTTCATCGAGGTCCTCCATCACCCCGAGCTGGTTGTATCGAGTGCAGAGAAGACCTGCGAGGTTGGCCAAAGACAACGACCGACCCGAATGGCCCGGAGGGCAAAGTGCCAGTGCATCTCGTCCAAGGACAATAGCCTTGTTGATGTCCTCCATTGCCCCGAGCTGCTTGTACCGAACGAAGAGTTGAGCTGAGAGGCTGCTCAAAGATGTCCACCGACGTGGGTGCCTTGATGGACGAAGCGCCAGTGCATCTTGGGCGAGAACGATGGCTTCGTTGAGGTCTTCCATCGCCCCGAGCTGGTTGTATCGAAAGTTGAGACGAGCCGCGATGTTGATCAAAGATATTGAATGATCTGGGTGCCCTGGTGGGCAAAGCGCCAGTGCGTCTCGGTCAAGGCTAATGGCCTCGTTGAGGTCCTCCATCCCCCCGAGCTGGTTGTGCCGAGTGGAGAGACGACTTGCGAGGCTGCTCAAAGCCATTGACCGATCTGGGTGCCCCGCCCTGCAAAGCGCCAGTGCATCTCGGCCGAGCACAATGGCCTCCTCGAGGTCCGTCATCGACCCGAGCTGTGTGTAACGATCAAAGAGATGAACTCCAAGGCACCTCAAAGAGACATATCGCTTGGGATGGCCTGGTGGGCAAAGTTCAAGTGCTTCGCGATCGAGGACGACCGCCTCGTCGATATAATTGCTCCCGCCTCCTTGCTTAAACTTGGCGTTAAGGGATTTCGCCCGTGAATGCAACTGATCAACTGGCAGGCACATCATTTCACTGCTCTTCGCGCCGGCAGAAAGAGGCAAGTACCTTTTGAATCCGTCTCGGTTGACCGACCTTGATTCGACATGGTGATTTGGGAAACGCTGGGATATTGTACGAGCGTGCCAGGTCCAAAAAGGCAACGAAGCAAAGGTTCTACTACGCTCAAATACCGCAATGGATTCTTTGCCGGCCGAGCATGAAATCTGCCTCTCGAAAGGCCAACTGCGCCCTCTGGATGAACTGCTCGTTCGCTCTGTTGGAATCCTCCTCGCCCTCTCTTTCCCATTCCTCATGTTCGATTGCATTGCCCATCACCGCGATATGCGGGAGAAGTGGGATGGAATGTCCTGACGAGATTCTCAGCGTTCATCTCGCGTAAGAGATAGGTCATGATGGTTGTCCTCAGCAAGACAGCCCCTGAATTCTACCTCACCTGTTTCATACTTGGCGCTGCCTTCCTTTGTGGTGTCAACCGCCATGTCCTATAAAACAACCTCGAGCAAGCCTGCCATGTGGTGTTCATCCATGCGGTGTGACGCGCGGACCACGTACACTGGTCCAGCAAAAGAGAGTACAACGCCAGAGAAGTGGATGATGCGGTCTTCCATGATCGTGTACTGCACCGCGGCGTCCGCATATCAAACATCCGAAGTTGCGTCCGCACCTAGGCGAGACTACATCCCTGTCTCGTCCTCAGCCTCTCCACGTCGATGAGCGCGCTCGTACGTGCGCGCAAACCGTCTTCTGCAGCCTGTGCTTCCGCGACCCTGTGGGCTTATTTGGCAAACTTGTCCCGAGCGCTACGTTGCCAACCCTTCCCGATCTCTCCGCCCGTCTCTGTGCCGCCCGAGTACTCGAAGAGCTGAAACTATGTCCTCCATCTCGGTCGCTTCTTCCGAGCTGTCGGTTGCCTTTTGGACATCGGTCATGGTCGCTTTCATGACTTCGGCGTCAGCAACGTCTGACTTTCCGATGGCGATGCCAATCATGGGATCTGTATCGCCATCTTGCAGTGATGTCGATTTGGGTTCTTCGTCGAGAGGACTGCGTGAGTCGGGTGGTGTAGTGATGGGGTCGCTAGAGAGGCAGAGGAGGCAGACACTCCCCCAGGCGGCGCCGTTGGTGTCGTATAGCTCTCAGGAGACAATCCGATCTTCCCCACGGTATTACAGCCCTTGAAACGAAAGAGCGCTAAGAAAAGAATGAACTGCGACATCGTCCAATGACAACGTGGATATGGGGGATGAACACAGCAGGGGGTGGTTGGCGTGCCATTGCGCAGGAAGAATGGACACAAAGTACAGGCCATGCGTCCGCTGGACAAGTGTGCAGTGTGTTTGGGATATGAAAGCATGGTTGGAGGTGTGCCTACCTGACACTATCCGTCGTTATACTGGTCGTTTTCCAGCTTCAAAGGCTATTTCGACCTCGTACGAGTCTGTACACAGAGTGTACAAATATTCCGGCACCGTGGACGGGGTCGGAATGCAAAGCATTAGTCTAGCCTGTGCAAGTGATAAGTGGCGGATAACGCGAAGGTGAAAGGGAGACGAAGTACTTTGGTATCACCAACGAACCATGCTTACCGTGACATGACAATGCACGTGATGGCTGAATGGATTGACGCGTGACACGAACTGACAATTCCATGCCAGCTTAGCCTCGATGTCGACGACCATACCCCCCACCGCCGAGGACTATGACGCTTCTGTAACCGCATGATAGCAAGCAGAAGATCCTTGCTCAAAGATTGGACACCACTGGGTGTGCGATTTGATTTCTCAACTAAATGCCTATGCCACGCACCCGTACAGAAGACCTTCACGTTTAGCTGGCAGCTGAATACTGCACAGCGCCAACATTAGGGACGTCTACGTTTCACAGTATCGCTCTGCAACTTTGTCGACCTTTTAACGATCCGTCGTGCCACTCCTCCACCTGAACCATCAATCAAGGTACGAATGTCCTCGTGGCTGAATGATTCACAGATTGTCATGATGCAGCCTGATTTCGGAAAGTCTCACCCAGTCTTAGCTTGTGCTATCGTTGTCCCCTTCCCGTTCTCGCGACTACCACGAAAGCCGGCGCAGAAGTCGTCTTTGTGACTGTGGCAGAGGTTTCCAGGGGTTCAACGATCACAGTACGTGCAGCCTCAGATCGCGACCTTCATCTACCCCCCTCAGCTGATTTTCCTGAGTCGTAACACCAATATAATACAGGTCAGTCCAGAATTTGAGTATAACTTTTAAGGCTTGGCGGATACTTCGGGTGCAATGTGTGCTGGCCAGCCCCAGACTCATATCCGTGTAATAACATTAGTGGTTAGACAAGCGCGGAATATCGGCGCTCTTTACATGAAGAACCTTACAACATCAAAAGTGGCCTGCTTGCCCGTCTTCCTCCCTCAATCTCCGAATCGCTGATGAACAACGCGAAGCCGACAGCGTCATCCTCCCCAACTAGGAGTCACACATACCGCATCCCTCGATTCATGCAAGAGGTGTGTTCCCATTTTAGTATGTAGGTTTCGGGATGCGAATGCCATGTGCTGGGAGAACGGACTGACAGTACCTCGCCCGTCTAGTATCTAGTTGGGCATAGCCCACATTGGCATCACCGCTGTTTATTTTCATAGCACGCAACCTCCACTAGGCTGAAACTGCCGTGAGGAGTCGGGCAAATACAACGTGGGGCCCTATGGGCTTTATTTTCAATACGATCAGGTAGGAGACGAAGTTATGGTCAGCCCGGTGTTACACAAGTCAATGCCAAACACAACAACGACCATGTCAGAAAGTGAAAACAGGACCCAATACAATCGTTTGAGCATTGATATTGATACTTCTAGCCCGTTCCAAGTCAAATACTACACTAATGATACACTCTTTGTACACTACCTCTCCCTCTCCCCTCACCCCGGACAACCTACTCAGACATGCCCAATACTCTATCCCCCCTATACAATTTCCGTCGGCTGTACCCATAGACTGGGCTGCTATGCAAATGTCACCGGCGATGATGCAAGGCCGGGACGTCACATGGGATGTGTCGCTGTGATCTCAAGGATGGATATCGTGGCTTTCATTTGGTCGGACACCAAATCAGAAGGGATACCCAATGTACGGTTTGTGTGGTCTCCAGAATAGTCGATGATCTCTGACCGTTTCCGGGTTACACCAGAACGAAGATGCGCTGCCTGCACGATGGCCTCAACAATGCCTGTTGATTGTTTTGAGCTCGGTCAGTGGTTCAGCAGACAGAAAAACGCTCACCAAAAGACGTGCAGAGATGTCTATGGGTATAACAGCAGCATCGGTCGCGCAAAAAAAAAAAACCCCCCGCTGTCGTATGCGACATAGCTCGTCGCGGGTCGACTCTCTTGGGGCTAGTCCCGGCGTTGTACCTCTGGTCAGGGAGAAAAATAATAACGAACAAAAACAAAACACGATCATGATGAACAAATGTCGAAGTCGTCGAATACAGTCTGTTGGTAAACGGAGAAGTTAGCCTTTCTCATACGTGAGGCCAAATACCTCACCAAACTGACAGTGGTATGTGAAACTGAACGTTTCATGAAACGATACACCAGCCATGTCCAGCTGAAGAGTGGATATATTCGGAGTCATTCAGAGTGTCGGAGGCAAAGGACTGAACGTCGAGAATGTCTGACGTTGATGGAGGTGGCGCGAAGAGCATATCCAGGAACTTCTCAATGTCGTCCATGGATATGCAGCAGTAAGATAAGATTGGGTGTCGCTCGGCGAGCATATCTGGAAGGATGGATAAGTCCATACCTTTATATCCGGCCGAGCATGTTATTAACGTTGGCCATTGTTTCAAATGACCGGTCCACAATTTTGTTCATCTCTATTCAGGCCGCACCGTTTACGGACGGACAATGTGATAGCAGAGACGGAGGCTCCGGACCGTCGGAAATGAACTATTATTTTATGTAAATTCCCGCTACGGGCAATAAGTCCGTGCTCGCTGATCAGATCCCAATCGTACCGGCCAGGGCTCTGGTAGCGGATAACAACTCTGTACAGTCATCAGACATGGATTTGTAGTCGCTCAGCTTATCGCGTTGTATTGATTCCGTCTTCCGTTGATTGTAGGCGCTTGCTTTTCTTGGTCCTTCGTCAACAACTTACGTAATATTAGCACCCCAACAATGCGGACTGCAAGTATTGTCGGATAAGATTGGCTATCAATGTAGTGCAAGTGTTTGACGATAATTATAGTGTGTTTAGAATCTGTGCTGCTAGCACAACGATGTGGTCAACGCTTTGGGATCGACCTAAATGTGAGGCCAAACGTAATTCTTGAAGTTTTGCCCCTAAATCAATTCCATGTTTGGGCAAATTAATTACTGTAAACAAAAAAAAAGTACCCTTGAACGAGATTTTGACAACCAACGTGTTTTGCCAACTCGAGTTGGTGTCTCGCCGTTGTGTAAGACATGTTTCATTTCCACTTCAACGTCGAAGACGGTGTAGACGAGGCCACGTTTGTAGAAGCCGTGGCTCCCACTGATGAAGCGCACGACGTTGCTTCAACCCCACAGCAAACTGCGGAATCATTCTCCGAGATCGGTCTCGATTCGCTGGTACGCACAGCATATTTCCTTCATCCCCGCGTGCGCTGTCGCTCTCATGGATCAAGTCTAGCTGGAAGCGTTGCCGACTCAAATATCCTACTCGTTCCTCTCCTCTCCGTCCCCCGATGGTCACAATCCCGACCTGAAGCTCGCACGTCGAGATTTGTTCGACGCGCGGTTTCAGCTTATTTCCGAGGGCACTGGTGACCCAGAATTTGTGGGTCTAGCGTCCGGGTCCGACCCTAGTTTCGCGTCAGCGCTCCAATTTATTGACAACCCTTCCGATCTCGTCCCTCTCGTGTATGAAGGCGGTTTGAAAACGTGGGAGTGTAGCCTTGATCTCGCTGGCTGTCTCAGATGTGACGGTTACGCCGCGAACGCCAAAGGCCAACGTGTCTTGGAGGTAAAATTTCACCCTATACGTGACCGATGATCTCTTCTCTATTGTTGACCCGATTAATCTATATAGCTGGGGTGCGGCACGGCGATCCCGACGCTTTGTATTCTTCAAGAAATATTCTCGTCCCCACCAACTGGTGACACAGAGACACACATTCACCTCCAAGACTACAATGCCTCCGTCTTGCAACTGGTAACTATGCCGAACGTCCTTCTGGCTTGGTGTAAGTGACATCTCGTTCAATGCCATGCGCCAGCTTGCGTGAACGTCTCACCTCTCTTCCACATCACGATCATCCAGATACCTCTCCGGCCGCAGACGCCTACCGCATCTCAGAGGCCGACGCATCCGAAGACGTCGAGTCGGAGCTACACATCACGCCAAAGCTGCTTCACGCTTTCAGAACATCGCTACACGATCACGGAGTCTGCCTACGCTTCTTTTCCGGTTCGTGGGACACCTTCGATCTACGTCACACTGGTGGATCCTACCACCTCGTCCTCACGTCCGAAACGATGTATCACCCAAGCAGTCTCCCGAGTCTCGTCCGCATCATGCGAGATGCGTGCCCCGAGGAACACGAGTATCTTTGTCTCGTTGCTGGCAAGACGGTTTACTTTGGTGTTGGAGGTGGCATCGCGGAGTTCGTTCGGTGTGTACAGTCGATCGCGGACGAGCGGGGGAATGGGGGTCAAGTAGAGACGATCTGGGAAAAGTCGACAGGTGTCAGTAGGAAAGTGATGCGCGTTCGGTGGACATGAGATTGGAAAAAGTGGGGGGGGAAGGAGCCAAATAGTCACGCTGTACTCTTTCTCGCCTGTGACAAGACAAAAAAAAATCCAGCGACAGTGGTACCGCACAGGAATCGATTGCAGCTCGAAGGTGCACAAGGCCGGGCCTTGATATCTCCAATATATTTATTCCCGATCGGGACCCCCTCAGTGCGTGCACTGTTTAATTTCTGGGGCTCAGCCCGGCGTTTTGTGTCAATGTGTGTGTAGCGGCGGAGGGCTAAAATGTGTGCCAAAAAAACAATAACCCTTCTTTTTTTTTCTAGGGTGCTGCACATTTCCAGAACAGACTGTATACGTGGTACGACGACCAACTCATCTTCGGGTATCAGAGACCTCGATGACTGCTCTCCGAGCCTGTCATCATTACATCGAAAGTGCAGAGCGTGATCTCCCTCATCGGATCAAAAAAATTTCCCCGTTAAAGTCATGATCATGACCTGCGTTTCAAGGATGCGGAGCCTGTCGAGCTGGCGTTCTTGCCTCATAATCCTAATATTGTAGCTGGGTACCAAAAGGCTGGGATAGATGATGAGATAATCCACGATTGTCTACATACTCGGATAGGATCGCAAATGCATTCGGTATTACTATCGGACCTTATCCGAGACCGGCAAACTCACTGTAATAGTAACTTGGTACGGTACCTCAAGGCCTTGCGCCGAGGAAAAAGAAAAAAAAAAAAAGGGAAAAAAGAGTGGACAAATCCGGACTCGAACCGGAGACCCCCCGCATTCAGCACCATGCTAAGCGGATGTGATAACCAGCTACACCATATGCCCCACAACAACATAAGCATCGGCAAAACATCATGATTCTCTCTCACACATAGTTCCCAAATGCGTATATATGCATTTTTCAGAATCTTTTCCCATTAGATAGAAAACTACAGATACGACTAATTGGAATCCTCACCCCGCCTTTTCAATCCACCCCGTGGGCAATAATACATCACACAAGGTCAAGAACGAAGAACGACAACACAACATCACCAAGGGCCAACGTGTAAACTCCAATCCCGCAACACCGCAACCCTCTCAGTCCCGATCTGCCGCGTCATCTCCTGCTGTCCTTGTATACCTAGCTCCTCGAATGTCTCGAGCAGTTGGCCGTCTAGGACGCCTCTGGACATGGGCTTCGAGACTGTGTCGTTGCGAACGATCCTGAATCCCAGGTATAGGTGAATGACGGTTCGTGACGCGCGAAAAAAGGATGGCCCAGGGGCTCACCGGTACGCTTTGGGATTGAGACCCGCGACATGCTGGACGTTGCGTAATAGTTGACCTTGGAGAAGATGTAATCGTTTGAAAGCGCCTTCGTCGACGGGCGTCAGTGCAGACAATGAGCCGTCTGTGAAACCTGGAAGGAGTAAAAACATCATGGGCATTGAGGGGTCACAGCACCAAGGGAGCAGCATACCAGCGATGAGTTTCGCCTGCGGAATCTCATTATCCTCTTTCGTTCGCCGTGCGATGGTGCGGGACGCTCGACATTCCTTGTGACAATGGAACTCGGTGTGACACAGGAGATGTTGACCACCTCTCGAATCGGGATCTAAGACAAGTATAAAACATTAAAATCACCGAATTGAATCCGAGAGAGATCCGTACCGCTCGGGTCGTAAGTGAGCATACGCAACACGCCCTCTTCGTCGTTGAGAACGATCGACAGTTCTCCGTTTGTAAAGAAAAAGTCGACGTTGGTTGCGTATGTCCGCCGAATGTCCTTTGCCAGGATCACAAGTTTGTATGGGTCCTCCTAGAGTCAAATTCACGCTTCGTGCTGCTCGTCGAGATTAGAACGAGGATATATATACCTGAAAGGCAACGAGCCACACGCTCTTGACCGCATCTCCAATCAACAAGAGGTTTTTGAGCACTCGTAGGCTCGTGACATAGACGCCGACGTCCAAAAACGCGACACCCACGAGGCGCTCGTCAAGGTCAAAGGCCCTGACGAATATCTAAAAGATCCACGTTAACTCAAGTCGCAATTCATTCAGTATGCGCTCCACTCCACCTTTTGTCCCATGGATGACACCAAGTAACCATTGATTCCACAGAGCGCAGTCACGGGCCCCTTAGAATCATCACGAACGCGTAGTTTCAGTTTATACCATCGTTGAATGTTGGACGATGGGTCAGGTACCACTTCGACGACCTCGAAGATATAGGTCTTCCAAGAAGATACAGTGCTAAGCCAACGGAATTGTGGCGGGAATCACATTACTCACTGCGCCTTTGACAGCCAGATCTTCACCACGGTCAATGGTCGTTCCAACAGCGATGAAATCTCTGTTCCCAGAATCTGTGCTCAGCGTCTCCAATGTCACACACTCCAGAGCATTCACGTATTCATTGGGGGCGAATTCATATCTATAAATAGGTCAGAAGATCATTTCCACATAAACAAAGGCGACCCACCCATCCATGGTTATCCAACTGTCAGGGAAGATAAGCTCCAACGTCGAACAGTCACACTGCGGGAATGAAACACCTGTGCCTGAGCCTCCTTAGCTCTCACCCACCCGGATCTCAAACGACGCACTCACCATCCGGCTCCCACAGCATGTTGTTGTCCTCGTCATAGGAGGCAAACCGCGCTGGCAATGTGGACGCAGCAACGATCAATGACGCGGACGGCTCAAACACAATGTTTGAATACGGTCGAGATCGCGGAAGGGAACGTTTCGGCAGCGAGGTGTCCAATTCGACATCAGGGATCCACTCTAGAAGAGTAGGGCCCTACAAACAAACCATTTAGCCTAACGCCTCGGGGAAAGGCAAGTCAAGGGTCGCGCGTAACGTCACCCCGTTTACCTCGTCAGAGTACACCAAAAACTCCGCTTTCGACTCCCACAACGAGCACGCCGTAAAGGCGTGCACGACCGCATGTCCACTTGGAAACAACTTGAGGCCACCTTTATCCGTGCGTATTATCCAGCTTGGTCTATCACCAGTAAAGAAAACACCGGTGAGTGTGTGACCTGCATTGACGTTCAAGGATGTTGTAGGAGAAGTGACGAATGGGACGAATGTGCGAGATATCCGCTTTTGCTCCGCGAGCACAGTTTTTTCCGCGTCTTCTTGTTTGGACAACTCGAATGTCCGAGTCAAGACTTTCGTGAAGACGATTTGCACAGACACCGAACGCCCACCGGACGGCGACGTAGATAAGGGAACAGAATGAACTTCATAAACCGCCAAGTGTCCACAACGCATGAATACCTGCAAGGCCTGTTAGACGATGGAACCAGTGGTAAAGGGGATGACCATACAAAGAGATGAGGGGTTGGAGCCGACTCTCCCAGTGGCGCAATGAGGATCTGTTCAATATCGAGGTCGTGTGGCTTGCGTGGGGGATCTTGAGGAGGGGACGGCGCGGGTGGATCAAATGAGTCATTCAACACTGGCTCAAGAGTACTAATGGCTACACTCGAAAACACAAGAGTCAGCTTCGGGAGAGACCATATCTGATCAAGGAGCGTCATAAACCTTTTGAATCCAAGGTAGACGGACGGACGAACCTCCATGACTCCCTGGGGCCGGATGAGCACCAGCCATTGGCTGTTATGTCCTGTAGTAACCGCGGCCTGAAGAGTCGACGTAATATTCCTATCAGCATTGCTAGAAGCAGCGACAGTGTCTTCGGTTGTTGCCATTTCGAAAGCGCTCAATGTATCTGTGTAGAAGCATCCCGCGAGGTACCGAGAGGACTAGTTTGGAACATTATTGGTACGCCTGTCTAGACACAAGACAATATCAGACATTACCTTCTCACCCATCGGTGACATATCTTTTCTTCTTATTTTGCCTCGCTCTGTCTCACCGATGAACAAGCCGATGGTTTCGTCCTCTCGGAGGATCAACACAAAGGGATCGCATATGCTACACGCCTTGATTCTTGCACGAGGCATGTTCCCATCCATGTCTTTGATGATCTGTCTCTCGCTACCATCTACCGGTCATGAATCAAACGACATATATGCATTCAGACGAGAAGGATACGCACCCGGTTCGAGGACGCGTATAGCGTTCGTCATCACATGCAAAATGGCTGTACGTTGAAAGAACGGACCAGCACTGACCGTAGTCCCCGGTATACGCGTCGGAATAGTCAGATCCGTCTTGGCAGCCCTGGTTGCAATCTAAGCCATTCCCGTTTCTAGATCAGCTCATCTCAAAGCCGGAGGTGGATGGAGAAACGCACCCGGGATACCCCAGGGGATGGATTGGCGTCCGTACTAATAACGATCGTATCGTTCTCTCCGGCATATAATCCGCCACTGGTTTTTTCATATGACGTGCCATTTACCCTGTGAGACTGCCGGACCGGGATAGACCAGATCCCACGTGCACCACCCAGAACGTGGAGTTTGCGTTTAGTACGAGCAGGGAGGTCACGCTGGACACCGAGAATAGTTAGCGGAGAAACAAACAAGGTGTCTTGGCGTACCTGGAAAAGAGTGAAACCTCCTAAATGGCCGCCCCCTGTGGCAGCCACGAGTTCGGGAACGTATCGTTCCTATCAACATGGAGGACGACCGACCATCAGACAAATTGCAAGTACCCCGAGCAATTATCCATTAATTTTACGAATACCCAAATCAGAGACGTGAGTATATAGGAAACGGGATGAAGGCATGACACACCCCTAGTTTTGACAGTGAAAATGTCATATCTGCAATCGGCCCGTACGCAGGAAGCGAGTCGCACAACGAAATATGGATCACAGAGCGTGTCCGCAGGGGGTGTGCCCCGGGAGCTGCGCCATTCGCAGCCGTTTTGGTTACAGGTTTTGACTCTCCATATAAATCTTTCAGATGATCCGGCGTCAGTGACGTGATGTCCAGACGCATTCTCTTGTTAGCTCACCATCATCGTCAAAATCATCGATATCCATCGCGTTCTTGGTATCCACTACAGCGGTCGGTGCTCCATTTATATCCTCCGCTTCACCATCCTCCACTTCTTCCTCAACCCTGACTGCTCTCAGCAACACCGACGGTCCGACTGTGCTCCCTACGAATAACATTCCTCCACCCAGTTGCCTCGTTACAGCAGGAATCGTCGTCTGCGCAAGTGCCGGGGACAGAACCAATCTCGACACTGTCCGTCCGTCCGAGATGATTTCTACAGGGTGGACCATCCCATCCTTCCTAATCACGAAGAACGTCTTCTCATCTGCAAACACTAGCCTGCTCCCTTCTAGGATCAGGTCTAGGTCTTTGTCGAGTGGAAGGGATGGAATATCGCCAACACGCGCGGACCATGCATTGACGGGGAGTGAGACACGTCGAGCAGCTTGGTCGACGTAGATGAGCGAGTTGGCGGTAAGGATGACAACACCCCCAATAGACTGTGCGCAGGGAAGGAGGGAGAGACAATCATACGGAAGATTATCGACGGCGGTGATGATGGGATATGTGTGGTTAAGCAGATCGAGAGTGAAAATATACAGACGACCTGTATCGCGGTATTCCTTGAGGCGGCTAGAATACAGAGTGTGAGCGAGAGCGAATTGTTGTGAATGTAAAGCCATATTGCTTACCCAGCCCAGGTCTTTTCAGATTGGCAAAGGACGGCGATGGTGGGGTTATGGTACCCTGGCAAAAACACAAAGTCGATTACGTTGCGCAGGTTCGTGTCGACATCTGCAACTAAATCTAGGACGAAAGAGGGAGAATAGGGTACTTCTCTGAGGAATTGTGAACTTCGGTCCTAATTAGATGAACATGTGAGAGGATACCTTGCGAGGCTCTGGTCTTGGTCCATGACATCGAGTTCAGCTTGCGTTTGGTAAAAGGGGAGGATTGCAATGGAGTCTTTAGGGAGGGAGAGAGCAGCACAACGGGATAGTGGGTCTGCACGGAGTTCTGCACGGAAAAGATGACTGTCGAGAACCGCCTGCAGAAAGCAAGTTAAAGAGCACGTCTCGACAAAGATGTGGCGCATACCATTTGTGGAGAACGCTCGTAGGTGTGGATAGACACCGTGACGAGGTCATAGATGGCGTCGGACCATTCCAGCAACGCAATCTGTGGTTGAATTTAGAACGACTTGCGAAAAGAGAATATAGTGTACCTTTGCATCCTTGAAGGAGACGAGAAGACGATCAAGCTTGTCGTCAGTGGACGCCATCGTACGGACTTTGTCGACTCCTGTGACAGTTCCATGTAATGTATGCTCACGAAGGAGATGGAAGCGCAACGTAGTTGCAGTCTCCTGATTCGCATTCGACTGACTCGCCTTTTGAGAGCATGTTTCGGGGCGGATTACACCGAGCACTCACTTTGACTGCACCCACGTTGACCCAGCCTTCGCCAGACTGGTCCATCTCGACCTCGCCCTCTACGGCCTCTGTTCCCTTCCGCACGCGAGCACGCTTGTCACGTTCGCTCTCAACATGGTCGGAGATAGGTGAGGGTTGTTCGCGGATGCCATAAACACGGAGGAGGTTCGACTTCGCGGTGACAACGTTCACGAGGGTGGACGGCGTTGACGAGATGAGATTGAGGGCAACCGCGAATTCAACACCACTTGGAGAAAGAATGACATGTCTAAGAGCATGCATAACAATCTCTTTTGCTGTATTTTTTGTTCCCCCCCAAGCAATATTGTTGCAGCTGCCGCAAACTGGACGAAAACTGCTCCGTGATAATATGTCACGCTGTCACAGGTCACGCCGCACACCCCCTGACTGAGGACGAGTCGCAGCACGGTATGACCGGAACCGTATCATCATTCTGCTGTGACTAAACCATTAGCTATCTAAAGTTCAAATCTTTGGAGAGCTTCTCGTGAACACCGGCGCCCTTTTCTTCTGATCGTCCTGCCCCCTTAAATGGTCACCCCGAGGGTACCCTGTCAGCTACTAACTTAGTAGCTCTTCATACTCCAGCACCTTTCTCTCTCACACCATTAAAACATCTGATTCGAATTCAAATTAGAACATGAAACCCACCTCAAGTCCGACTATCGTTCTGTGAACTCCTCTCGATCAAGGTATGCTTCGATTCAATTCGCAGCAATCCAGGTGGTACCGGGCTATCACCCTGGCTGCGCATCACTGTGCCCGTTATCGTACGTGTATATTTGTAAGCGTTCCCGGATTGTTCTCTCTCTCTCCTGTGCCGCCCCTTCGACGATATGGATTATCTGATAACAATGAACAGACCGAATGCAGCCCATGCAGTGCTCAGCTGTGGTCGGCGAACCACGTATTGATCGGGGGCGGTTTCTGACGCACTTCTCTGTTCGAAATCGTGGCAAGGGCTTGTCAAACACTGCCAACATTTGACCGGAGCCTCCATGCCACGCTACCAATCTCGGTGGATTTCCAATTGACGTATACCGTTCAGCGACTGGCGGTAGAGAAAAAGAAAATCATAAAGCATGGTTGAGGTAGGTGCGACATGAAATCCTGTTTGTATTCATGATTCCTCGATGAGGATGTGTATTATGCACCTCATCAATCACCAACCTTGCCCCAACCGACCGCTCTTTAAGCTCCGTGCAGGTCTTCGATTGGATGCGATGTTGCCCGCTGCCTTGCTCTTCCCCTCCGTTTTACCTGTTTCGAACGTATCCGCACTTCACTCACTCCTCCGCTACACGCACCAATTCACACGGTATCCCCATCCCCTTTATTCGACCCAGCCTGCAACTGAGTGGCTGTCGGCGTACTTCCGTGGTGTTCCGAATTCGGGTTTGTTTTTTGCGCAGTTGTAAGATGAATCTTCGCTGTATACAAAGCTGTGTTTCTTTTTAGACGTGCGCCCGTTCTCGTTTCTGTTACGAGCAAATTGTGGTGATTCTGTATGCTTGGACTCATTGTGATTTTTTTGCGGGCTACCGCTTGAAAGTGTTCGCAAACCATTGTGTGGCGACCCCGCTCTCGCTGTCTGGAAAGATGTCTGCAAGGGCTCGGCCTTGCCAGAAAGGGTGGACTTCTGTGGCGATCGACGCGTGAGCTTCCGTTCCTGATGTAGCCTCTCTGTGCAATCGGTCACCTTCCTCTTAGACCGACGTAAGTTCAAACCTATTTATTTTTTTCTCCTCAATCGGGCTGCTTGCCAGTTGCTCCTTGACGTATCTGCATCCACACGTTGTCGTCTTTTATATGCAGTGTTGCCCAGCATCACCCGTATCACGGCGCTGAGAATGGTTCATTCAATTGAGTGGCGGTTTCAGAGTCAACCAAAACGTTTCTTTTACACCAGGTTCATGGCTCCCCCGGTCGTACACGGGGAAATTATTAAATCGTGCAGCAAGACGCCGGGGGTGCCAGGACGAGCGTCTCGCCACTTGTCAGCTAGTGGAGAGACCGCCCTCTACTTAACACTCTCGCCGCATCCGTAATCAGCCCCGCAATTGAATCCATGGCAGTCTCGTACGGCCACACTTCCCTCGAATTCTTCGCCCCTAGAGCCACTCGATCCTCATTTGCTCGCGTAGGGTTCACATCAGAATCAACCTCATGTCCTGCAGCCTGGTTTACTCGTGTTCGCAGCATGCACCCAATCAGTGGCACACCAACAGCGGCCCATTCGCCAATTCATCTAAGTAGTAGCAAACATCGATTCCCGACAGCCCCGTGTGTTTCTTTTTTTACTTTTCACCACTCATACCAAAGTCGCTCTCTCCCGTGGTCCTTTTGCCTTTCGTTCGTATAAGTACTCCCTCCGCACCCATATATGCCCGCCCCATTCTGCTAGGTCAGATCGAGGTCGAGCCATGGCTACCATATTCGTTTCAAATCCATTGTCATCGTTTAACCCTGTTACCCGACCACCCTCAAGAGTCGACCGCGGCGGCGGCCCCCCGGGATCGTCCAAGGTCAGTTCCCACCTCGCCCTCCTCCAACGCTCGACATGATAGTGAACCACGGCCCCCCCAACCTTTGTTCTTTTGATGGACAGAACTATGTCTTGCCAGTGCCCTTCGGCTTTTCGGTACGCGTCTTCAAAGAACCAACTCTTTCTGCTTCCGCCCATCAGTGCTCAAACGCCGGTCAACAGCTATCCGCCATCGCCGCGAGAGGTGAAATCGACTATAAACCGTCGTCCCATCGTGACACCCGCTCGTCGGGTCCGGTGCGTGATGCTCCTCGGAAACTAGTCAAGCCACCGCCTCCATCCCACGCCCTTCCCCAACATGAAGACAGAGATCGAGAGCGAGATCGAGGCTACCGCGATACCAGACGGTTCGGGTTCATCCACCCTGGACCCGTCCCTGATACCTACATCTATGAGCGTTCCATTGCGTCCTCGAAATCGGACCCCTACCATGACTACTACTACCCACCGTCGTCGGACAGCACTGTGAGCGAGATCGACTCCCTCTTCTCGCTCGCCTCTTCAGCCTCGAGTAATAGCAGTGTGGACGACGATTGTCCACCGCGAGGCATGTCCCAGGTCGCTCGGACGACACCTGAGCGGAGACCATCATTCGCGCATAGCGGACAGCGATCCGGGTCCTCTTTCCCCGTGGCATACCACACGTGCCCGACTTGTTCGGAGATGAGCAACAGCCCACCACCCCGCTCGGCTAGTAGGTCCGATGGAGCAGCGCATGCCTCCCGCCCACTACCCACACCTCCTGTGAGCGCCCGCGTGCGCAAAGACAGCCTCGTGCTCGCAAGCGAGCGTTCAGTCCCATCACAGACCACGCGTCCGCGGCTCCCGCAGTTACGTATCGGAGATCGTCCTGCCTACCCTGCTGAAGCTCCACAGGGCACATGGCCTACGGCAGAGACGGGAGGATACCTCTCGGCCTCGCCCCCCCCACTCACCCGCTCGTCCTCGCTGAAGAGCAGCGGATCCGCGGGCAGCAGCTCACACGGCACCGTACCTCCACCTCCGGGGCTGAATACCCACTGGGAGTACGGCCAGACCATCGACATTACTGCAGAACCGCCTTACCGTCAACCAAACCGTCGTAACTCGGACGGGGATCAGGGCCAAATAATGCCCCCGCGCCCACGCCGCTCCAGCACAGTACCCCCACCACGTTCCGTTCGATGGTGCGAAGAACTGGTCTGCCCAAGCCCCATCTTGCCAAGCCAGAGAAGGAAAGGGTGGTTCAACAGACGAGGGTGTGTTTTTCTATCTCCAGTCTAGCCCCTTCCAGACATGAACCCTGACTGATTCCGACCCCCTTTCCCTCTTTCTGACCTTCCTGAATCGGGATGTTTAGGGACCAACTGTGGCGCAACGATGGCTCGTACAAGCCACCTGCCCCAGGTGAGAACTACCCTGAAGACCTCGACGACTACCCGGAACCATCAGAGGGCTGGCAAAACGAAGATGGCGTCCGAATCGACCTCAATAGGAGGCTCATACCCAAGGCGCCACCACGCTCAGTCCTCAAAAGGACGAATTACTGTAAAGAAAACAGCATCATAGCCGGATACCTCACCAATGGACCAACCTCGCCTACCTCAGACGACGAATGAGCGTGAGCGCATGAGTGGGTCCTTGTCCTCCTTGACATCATCCGTCACGATGGTCACTGTCGCCCACACTTTTTTTTTCTCCCCTGGATAATGATTTCCCAAGCTCCGAGTTTGCATGGCACGCGCGTGTATACGTTTCATTTTCATAGTATTTATGTGTGGGCCATCGTGACTGTGCGCGCCCATGCGAGGCGTGTTCTGAGCATCATTGAGCATTCTTTGAAGATATACCCCCGCACTTCACGTTTAATCATTCTCATTCCTTTTTTTTGTGGATCTGGCATCCGGGTTTGTATCATTAGTACCGTATGGCAATAGGCCACGTACGTTACCGTTTCACCTTGTAGGAATAAGTTACATCCCTCATTTCACGCCATGGCGTAGGGGAGGGCGGTCGGCGGTCTGGACCCGCTGTGAAGTGGGTCGCCCACTTTCGGATGCACGAGGCGCTTTTCGGGAATGATGTCGTGACAGGGTAAACGGGGACGCTGAAATCGACATGACAGTCACAACGCACAAAGCACGATGTGCCCCTACAATAGAACTTGGGTGGGAACGACGGCCGCAACAAGGGTCTGCCTAGAACATTAGGGAACAGTCCGCTCACATGAAGCGAGGAGATCCGACAGAGGGCAACTGCGCATTGTGAATCGTCCCATCCCGCGTAAACGAACGCGATGCCTGTGGCTGGTAAGATAAGACGTACAGGCGGTGACCCACTTCAACCTCGAGCGCCGCGAACTCTCCTTCACACATGCATTAGCCGATGGCGTCTGGGGTCCGGGCTCTGAAGTGACGTTTCGAACGCCTGGATGTGCGGGGAATTCAACACCAAATGAAGGCTTACGAAAGCCTGGGATGTCTGCCGGCGACCAGCGCGTACATATGTATGTATGTGTAGCAGGGCCTAGCCTAGACGTCATGTTGCCCAACGTTGGGGGTTCACATGGACACCTGGTAGCAATACGATGGTCGGACCTGATTGGACGTATGGTACCGATGAGCGACTAACTGTTTTTTCCACTTTGAATAACACGACCTCGAGGAAGGGTTGACGCACCAGCGGAACTCGTAACACGGAGCGATCTGGACAAATGCTCTTCTAACCACTAGTATAATCACCGCCTTGACAGAGATGCGCATTTATCGCCGGCATTCTGGAGTGGATCGACGGTACAGAAGACGCCGTATCCGGCGGGTCTTTCAAAGAGCATTGCGCACCTCCGTCCACGAAGCATATAGCATGTTGAAAGTTGAAACACTGTACGAAGAAAGGATTCAATCACCGTTCATCCAATGATCACCCTCCAATCGGTCACGGAATTCGATGGCGTTGGTAAAAAAACGTATGGCTGAGTGAACAATCAAGTGGAAGACACGGGGCCACAGGCAGACGTCGGCCAACCCACTGGCATAACTCGACCCAGATCTCTTCACCAATTTCCCTTTCCTCTGTGCTCTTGATTAAGGTTCGAAAGCTTCGTTCCTTGACGCCGTCGTGCTGAAAAACGAAAAATCTTCCCGATTCCTCGAAGGAAGGGATGTCGCTCGCATCCGGGTGCGATTGCCACTGAAACGTCGAACGCCAAGTGGCACTGCCACCAAAGTCCGATGGTCAACAACTCAACGCCAGCGATGCCCAGCATAACAAACGTGAGCCTCGACAGTCGGGATAGAACGACATGCCAACGCAAGCTCCACGCTAGTCATTCCCTGATAGAAGTTCCTGTACTATGTAGATCGACACATGGCACGCGAGCTCCTTCGCTCGCCCACATGGTCAAAAGCCCATGGTCCAACGACTTCAGATAGCCAGACACTGTCTCCTGAGCCATGCCAGCGCACGCGCGTCCTTTCCCTCGAGCAACGGCCCCACCTTGGACGCAACCTCGGCATGATAATCATTCAGCCACTTCTTCTCCTCGGCCGTCAAGATCGACAAATCAATCAAGCTGGTCTGAATAGGACACTGTCACGCCAACATCCATCAACATTTCGAACGCGATTGAATCGAATATCAGACCCACCATCGTGACGCGTTCAAAGCCGTTGTATCCGTTCTTCCCAAAGTTGTTGGGCGTCTTTACTTCGCGAACGATGACCACGTTCTCGATACGTATGCCCCACTTACCGTCGGCATAGTATCCCGGCTCTGTTGCAAGGCGCAAAGTAATGGTTCTGAATAGTCTGCGATCACAACATATTGTTTCCTCACCGTTCGACACGGTCATTCCCGGTTTCAACGCTGTGCTGTTGTACGCTAGTTCCGTGGTCAGTCCACGAATTGGCTGGAGGTGCCATGTGTACTTACTGATGCGCGTGCCAATGCCCTGAGGACCTTTCAAGCAAGCAGTGAGTTTCGCTACCGTGTACCTTCCAGGAAATCGGCAGATACCTTCGTGGACGTTCAGGAAGTGGCCGACCCCGTGACCAGTGCCATGCCTGTATTCGGTCCGAATTATGAGGCCACTTCATGTCATGAACAGGGATGAGCAGACCTGTAATCTAGAGGCTCGCGGTTAGATGCGCCATGATACCTGAACTCAGCGATAACTCACCCAGACCATCTTGCCACAAAGCCCTTCTTGCCCATGAGTCTCTACGGCATCGTCAGCATTCCAAGTCGGAAGAGACACACATTCACACACATTGCGTATCCTGTGGAACTAAAGTCAACAATTTGCTGACAAGGGATGGTCAAAGGACCTACCAGTCGTCCCAGTGGGAAAAACAGCGGAATCGATAGCGATGTGACCTTGAAGAACCCGGGTGAATGCGCGTTTCTCCTCTTCAGACGGTGTTCCAAAGTGCTGTTACAATTCCTCTGTGATCACTCTTGAACTTGACAATCGCAGTACTTGCCCATGTACGAGTCACATCAGTTGTTCCATCGAGATACTGGCCTAGTAAATGGGACGGCAAGCAATGAGCCGCGTTCTTACACGTCCTTTCGGTTGTTCATACCTCCAGAGTCGCATAAATAGATCTTGTTGAACTAAGGTTAGTAGGGAAAGACTACAAGTCTGTAACGCACCTGGTCCTTCGCGATAATTGCACAATTGTCGGGGTCCGGCGAATAGTGAATGATAGCTGAAGTACGTTATCAGCATCAG
>JBBPSL010000265.1:0-21859 GCA_038093555.1 Butyriboletus appendiculatus
TTTGATTGGTTAGCAACACTATTTCCAGATATTGACAATGGTACAGATACTGGAAGCATCAATGGAGAGTCAACTCACCCAATCCTCAGAGGAACCAGCCCCACTGGTAATATCTGAGGGAGCAATTCCACAACCACCCCCTTATCCTGGACAAATATGTCCATCTCTACAAAAGCTACTCAATGACAGGAATCTGGTTGAAGAGATGCTAGCATTCCACCTAGAGCAGAGTCATCCAGGACAGACAGAGTACCACCAATGTCTGCTAAAGATAGCTTGGAAATACAAGGCCACACAATATATTCATGATGATTGTGCCCAATGTTACATTCTCTACAGAGTCCAAAAGCAGATTAAAAGAGAGTAATCCCATCAAACCTAAATGGGAATTGCCAGAACAGCTCATACAGCCAAGCAATTGAAATCCACCCCATTATGACACTACATCGGAAAGCAGACATAACAATGTTACTAAATAAATGACTGCCCCTAAGTAGTGTAATTACCCCATTATCATACTTCAGGGACCAATAGGGTAAAATGCTAGCAAAACACTGTCTTATAAATTGACTAGCACTACCTATCGCATCCAAATTCCCCCACAAAACATCTGTTACCACCATGCCTACTTCAACCACTGAATTCACTCACTGCCGTTCCAGTAACATCTTTGTTTTTGTGTGGAGCACAAGCTCCCACCTTGGATATGCCTTAGGACATGAATTATCATGTCCACTCCAATCCCATAGCCAAATTGACATTTACGCTCATGGATTGCCCGATCCTATTTTATCGGACGCCTATCTCACATCACATGCCACTTCTGTGATTGTCTTGACGTCATCATCAAACCATCCCCAAAATATCATCCTAACTCAACCATGCCATACACTCTATGCATCCACCAGGATTGGATAACTTTAAATCAAATACAAGCTTTGAGCCACACTATCACATTATGATTTCTTAGGCAGCCCAAGTTAAAGTATTTCAATCCCAACCCCATATATTTACTACCTATCCATATATCCATACCACCCCCTCCTGGTTGTGTGTTATTGCAACCCGGAACATATACTATTGCTATCTCAATACAAAAATTAGTAGATATTTAGATATATCACAATATATGTATTTAACGAGCAAGTTTTTTATATGTCAATCCATATAACCCCACCATTAAGTTTAGGTGATCTGAAATAGCAAGAAGACCTTGTGACTCAGACACTAACTACTTTATGGAATAAACTTTGAGTACCATTGTTATGAATCATATTGTGAACAAGGAAGAGTTGAGAATAAAGGACAATATCATGCCTTCATTGAATTTCACCTATGAGAACTGAACAAAGGCAGACCTATAATCAAATGGGACTGTAACTATTGTAGAGCACTGTTTCAATATGCTAAAATAGTCAATCAGATCAAAACAGATGTTCATTATAATCTCAGACTCCTTGACCTAATAGAACAACCTATACGGGAAGAAAGTACAGAGATAATTGATGCACTCAGACCACCATTTCCATCAGTGACCCCTGAGATCCTTGCCCAAGTATTGCATGCCTTAGCATATGCACATACTTCACCAACACCCACTAACGAAGCATCTAGTTCTGGCCAAGAGAGAGATCTGGCCAACGGTACTAAAGAAATCCTTTCACATCCACAATCCAAGTAGCTACACTACCCTACATACCGTTAAAACAACAGGAAGTGATAGTTGTAGAATAACTACATAGCTTAAGTACCAGCCATAATACCATCATAAACAAATGGCTAAGCTCAATGATACCATTGAATCTATTGGCACAATATGTGCTCACCAAACATTTCTTGACTGCCTAACAGCCTTCTTGCATGACCACCTTGTTAACCATGCCCATGAAGAGCAACACAATCACTGCCCATTTCAATACCATGCTACTGTTACGATTGATACTTCTACTGGACCCTGCCAAGGACTACCTGTAGTAGACTGGCATTGTACCTATTGCTGTCACATCTTCCTATATGCCAGAACCTACAATTGGATGCATGATGCCCTATATAATCAGATAAGGCAAATCAACCCCTTTGGAAATCCAGCAAGAACTCCTCATATAGAGCTCACCAACCTACTTGCACCACCATTTGCACCACTCCCTTCAGATGTCTTCACAGAAACCTGTTGCACTCTTACACAAAGAGAAGAGTTACCTGGACCAGAGGATGGTAATGCTACCCCACCTAGTGGAGGACCAGCCAGAGCAAATGGAGTTATTCACAGACATATAATTCCCTGACCCTAAAAGAGAGGGACAATCGGGAACAATTGTATTCCATTTCCTGCAGATGACCTGCATCAAACTTGTTTCATGCACAGTCAAAAGCAACAACCTGAATAGAATAAATTCTACCACTTGCAGCAGTTAGAATCTTCCAATACTCTAGGGCCTAATGACCCTTAGTATGACCCAGTACCCCTTCAATTTTCAGAATTTTCCATTAAGAAATTCAGGAGATATTAATGTTTTTCTCCAACTAACAGCTCTGTTACTATCTACAAGTACATGGCTAACCACCTTGTAAAATAATATGTATATAGTTAAGTGCCAGTGAGAGAAAGTGAACATGTGACCATACCCTACACAGCCTTGCATCACATGACTAGTATTCCATGACATTCCATGGAATTCCACAAGATTCTATAGTATTCTATGGATCAGTCAGCAAAAGCTTGGCATTGGTAAGGAAAGTCTTGGCCTTTGTCAGCAATCTCTTGGCATTTGTAAGCAGTCAACTCTTTTGATTGGCTAGCCAAGCCCCTGTATTCATCTATAAAAGGAGAGTCCTTCAGGCCACTAAGAGAGCAGATTTATCCTCAGTGGTTTTATTTCAACCAGAGAACTTCTCTCAAGGAGAATAATTCTCACCCCACTTGGAGTTCCCCTCATAGGCAACCCTCAGAGGACCTTGAGCAGGACCATCTCCATACTTGTTTACATCACTAACACCTTACTAACCAGACCACAGTTGAATTAACTCAATTTCAATTCTTCAATGTTTGTTGGGAATTGGCGAACAACCCATGCACTTAGTTACACTAAGTACCTAACAGACTTGCATCTAGTTGATCTAGATACTGTTTCATCTAGGAGGGATATTTCCCCTAGCTTATAGTGTCCTAACCATTGGAGGCAAAGCAATAGTCTGGGAAAGTCCACTGTTTGTTGTTTCCATTGCTTTCACCTGCATAGAAGTCAGCAGGACTGAGCTTGAGCATCCAACAGTGTGGGAAGATCATGGTGAAACAAACAATGGTAACCAACAAGCAGATTAGTAAGTATCCATACTTAGTCAGAGAAATTTATGATGCTGTGCTGTAAATGCATATATGGGTCAGCCTTCGGAGAACTCCAGACATCCGTAAATTTCTCGAAGTAATAATGGCATCCTTGTTCTCACTCACACTACCCCCATCCACCTACTGACAAGTTCGAAGGTATGTCCAATTCACCTCCCCTGACAAACCTGTAGGTCACACAATCACATGATAACAATGACCAACATCACCATGATGGGCAGCACACACCAACCATGTGCATGCATGCATGCACCTCATACCCCATTGTGCTCATGTGAGTCCACATATGCCCACCATGACTGCCACTAATATGACCATGCACAGTTGCACAATCGCATGCATGCACCACTACTATCAATGTGCTCAACCATGCATCACCACTGCAGCTCATGCATGTACCACCACAACCACCCACCACCAGCATGACCCTGCAGCCCACCCCACCTCCATCGACCAGCACAACCACACAACCCACTGCTCATGCACCTCACTGGCACCCCACCTTGCTTGCACTCCACCACACCTTGCTTGACATATGTTTCCACTCCCACCTTTGTTACTTCTGCAACAGCGTTCACTTTCCTATTGGTGACCAGCTCATCATGCTACTCAAAACTGCATTGGACATCCAGAACAACCACAAATGAGAAAACGTGACCCCCAAGTGCATTCTCACTTGCAACCTACATGCACGCCTTATTGAATATACCATCTTATTATCTGTCTTCTAGTAACTTGTGGAATGTATTGTGTTGTGAGAATAAAGACATTTGCACAACTTGAACCAACAGTATTTTAGGCCCTGTGAATATAGTATGTACGAATGATAATACTATATACAAGGTCATGTGCAATGTGAGTCAGATTGTATCATGGTTGGAGTCAAATGGGTTGGGTGATTTGTAGTTCCTCTCCTTTGATGAGGATTCATTGTTGTTGTTGCATTCCATATTCAATAGTATGATACCACTGTCCCCTAGTGCTATACCATTGGCATGCAGAAGATGCCTTATCTCTCCAATCTGCGAGTCTGCTTTTTTCAAATGGACTTCTGCCTCTTTGCACTCATCAACTGCAATGGTTCATGTAACATTGATTTCTTGAAGACAAAGGCAACAATACTGCACTTGTGCAAGGAAAGTGTGGCGGCTTTTCCTGGAAAGCTCTAACATGCACAATGAATGAAGGTCCTCAACCTCTCGAGACTTCCTTGCTGAGACCTGCATGTAGTCATCAGTGGTGCGTGTCCGCATCACAGTACACACCTACAGTCATGTACACTATCTTGACCTTCTTACAAGGGTCCCAAGCAGACTGAGGAATGGCCTCCTCAGATGGTAAAGAGAATTGCAGATGAGTGCGTTTATGAGGGTGTGGGATCCCGTTATCATCGTTGACTCACCCATTGAGGGGAGAAGCACTGAGGTCCAGGTTGGAAGTGGGAGGTGTTGTAACCATCATCACAGGATGTTCTGGGCTAGAAAATACTGTGCCAATTGGCTGGCTGTCTGATAAGCCTAGTGGTGACATTCGTAATGCTAACAGCGATGATGCCAACACCTCCCGTCTTAGACTCTTTACATGGCCATTATTACTAATCCACTTGTATACAGTGGAAAGTTGGCACAAACCTTGCTTGCTATACTTGCAAGCAAGATAATTTATTTGTTTCACCATGATTTTCCCACATTCCACACCAATGCTCGAGGCTCATTTCCCACCCTCACTGACCTCACATTCAAGCTTGGTCCCTGCCTTCGCCAATCCCAGGCTCCACCACTGTTCATCAAGACCTCATCCCAACAAAGACCCCTCCCTTCCATGGCCCAGGCTCCTTCTGAGTTGACTGTGTGCTGCTCAAACATTTCTCTTGCAGTCAGACTTTGTGTCATACAGAGACCACTTTTGGACTTTGTGTCCATCAAGTCGCCCCGATGCCACCCTGTATCGCATGTCAGTGGGATTGAAGATTCATTGAAGTGTTTTCCCTTTTTTTTTATTCACATCAAACGACCAAGGGATCTCTCCAGTTTATAAAGAAGTATGCATGCATAACTCTATGGCCCACATTGATTGTGTCCTTCACTCTTTCCAATTCTTCCTTGACTATGTCCTCTGCATCCTTCCTCTTTCCACCCCTCCCCCTGTTCACTCTGGGTTCCATTTACAAAGGTGTATATACTTATTCCTATAGCAAGTTGATTCTAAAATTAATCCCATGCATGTACTGTAGTTATATCCTCCAGGGCTATAGGACATGCCACAGTACTGACTGTCGTCCAAGGTGAGCTTTATCCTGGACACAGACAAAGCAATACTTACTTTTGTTCCCCTTGCACCATGCAATTATGTGTGCTGCATGCAGCCAGAAAGTCCTGTGCATCTGATAAGATAACTTGTTGGCTCAATGGAACACAACTATTCATGGATCATCCAATCCACATTTCAACAAATTATTGATGACAACTTTGTGAGTTTCAATGTCGTCCCTCCAGAGTATGATGGTCTTGAACTGATCATGATGGTCTTGAACTGATCATGATGGTCTTGAACTGATCATGAGCCAGCAATTTCTGCAAAGTGTCAGTGGAGGGGTGTGACAATCTCCAGCTGATGGAGAGGTGAGTCAAATTCAATAAATGCTGGAATCCTGTGGTAACTGCTTTCCAAGTCCAATTTGTGGTCAGATCAAGATGGGTAACGCAGTAGAAGGCAGTTGTATCAGGGAGATGCATGAAGCATGTCCCAAACAACATGGCAGGATTGACTAAGAGGAACCTCAGGTAGGTGAGGCTATTGACAGCATCAAGGATTGTTTTGAAGTGACAGAAGCTATTACCTCCTGCCCACAGGTTGAGGTTCGTCAGATGAGAACAAAGGTAGAGGAGCCTTGCAGTGGTGCTAGGGAGGACAGAGATGTCGATGAAAAGGTAGACAACAATCTTTGACTGAAAGGTGAGTGAGACTATAAGTTGTCATATGTTGAGTTCTAAAAAAAGGTTGATTTTTCTGTAAAGAATTGGCTTGATCCTTCACATGAAGGCTTTCAGCACAAAGTAGGATAGTTGGTTGGAAGATCAACCATTCTTTCATGTGTTGGGCCACTAGTATGTAGTTGCATAGTTCTCTTGGCTCTCTGCTCGCTGATAAAAAGATCATGTGTTCTGGCTCGACTGGCAGCATTGACCAACAAAGCTTGTATGTGACAACCATGGGGAGTAAGGACTGGTGGGGTTAGCAGTGGACTGTAGGGAGACAATGTGTGCCTCCAGAATATGAGGGAAACTTATATTTCATGTCACGGATGAGCGACTGATGCACCTTGCCAGGATATATTGTGGACTCAGAAGGATCATGTGTACCAGCTTTTGGTAGGCAATCTGTCATGTTTGCTGATTCCTATTCCATCCCTCCATTTCTCCCCTTTGTTTACACCCTTGTTTTTTCTTCCCTCCTCCATCCCTCTGGTAGAAAACCACCATACAAAGTGTTGTTGGCTTTTATAGTTAGAGGCATCAGGTAAATCACATAATTGTGACAGGGCAACCAATCAAATCATGCCAATAGACCATTTCAGATTTGAGCAGCATATAGGGGTTCTAAACACTCAGTTAATACAGGACCATGCAGGACCATAATACAACCTCCTTTTGGTGGGTAATACAGAGCCTCTGATTGTACCCACCTCCACTAATTCTTGGCAGTTGAATGATTCTGTTGGCTAACCACTCCACTTGAGTGAACCTGTCAGAAACATCACATGACAATGCTGCAAGCCTATCCCCAGAACTTCTTGAAAACCTAGGCTGTGTGTGATGTTTTTGCCAGACTATCATTGCCTAATCAATATCCACTTCAAACATCCCCCCCCCCCCCAAACTTCGATGCTGCTTTTTTATTGCAACAGATTACCACTTTGCAAGATGAAATTCATGGCCTGCAAAAGGGCAATCACCAGAGAAAAGTGCAAGTATCCATATGTTGTTCTATGTTTCAACTGACTAATCTTTACCCCATAGACCTTCAAGGGATTTTCATCACAAAGGTTGAGTCATCAAACATCTTGTGTCACTCCATGACCCTATGCCTAGCACAAAGTTTCTCAGCTAGCCTTACTTTGCTACAAGACCCTTCACCACCTTCACCCTCTCCGGTTATGGAAGTACCTCCTTCACCTTACCAACCATGAACCTTCCCGGTACCACCTCCCCCCTTGTCATCTATGTCTTCTACCAAAAAGACTGAACTTTGTATCAGTACTCCCAAACACTATGACGGCTCCTACGACACTGCTGTTCAATGGCTAAACATGGTTCAATTTTACCTCCATGTCAACTCCGAAGTATATGACAAAGATGAAAAGAAAATTGCTTTCACACTCTCATATATGACCAAAGGAGCAGCCCTTACATGGGCTACTATGTTCCAACAACAATCCATTGCTGGAATCACCATCACTCATGGCTCCTTCAGAGATTTCATCATCAAATTCAAGAAGGCTTTCAAACACAAGGATGTCACTGGCAGTGCATGGCTTTCTATCAAATGCATGGAGAAGAAACAAGACGGCTCCTTCTTCCCCTCCCTCACTCAGTATACATCTGAATTCCAAAATTGTGCAACGCTTACCGCCATCTCCGACCACAATGTCCTAATCGGATATTACTCCATTGGCATCCTGAATCCCCTCATGCAACATATCATGGGGATGGACACCATACCCACCAAGATCGAAGAGTGGTATGCTAAGGCGATCCACTTTCAAACACAATGGGAATGGGCTGCTGAAATCAAGAAGTGAAGCCATCAACCCTTCGCTTACAACTTGTTCTCCACTCCCCCAACCTCTTCGAAAACCAAGGACCCCAATGCTATGGACATTGACACCATCTCTGTCCCTAAAATGACTCCAGAAGAACGCAGGCGATGCTTCGAAAAGAAGCTTTGCTTCCACTGTTGCCAACCAGGCCACACTACCTTGACTTGCACCGTCTTCTCCAGCAAAATCCCCAAAGAGAAAAAAGAGAAAACAGTGACGACAAAGATTGAAAAAGTCATTGACAGTTCTGACGACGAAGTGGTAGGGAATGTCACTATGGGTTTTTAAATCAGGGAACACAACCAACGCATGTTTCCCCCTCCCTTGATCATGTAATTGTACAATCTGAATCACAAGGAATCTGGATCCCCCTTTCATTGTACATCTCTGCTCATGACAAGAAAGCCATTGAAATCCTCACCTTAGTCGATAGTGGTGCAGAAATCTCCTGCATCGACTACCACTTCACTAAATGAAACCACCTCCGTCTCAATCATCTTACTCCACCCCTGAAAGCGTGTAATGCTGATGGGTCACTAAACAAGAACGGGATCATCAAGTTCATCTGTGACCTGTTCCTCAATATCAAAGGAGTCAAACTGCATACCACCTTCCATGTCATCTCCTGTTCAAAGGAGAACCTCATCCTCGGCCAACCATGGTTACATGCTCACAACCTGCAAATTGATTGGGAAACCTGTCAACCCATCCTTGATTCTCATTGAGATCAATCCACTAAACTCTATCAAACAAGGAGTAAACCTGCAGTGTACTCCCCCCCACCCGGACATGTTGACGTCAATCTGACCACATGTTACCACCTTCATGGTTTCCTTCAAAAAGAAACCGACAAACAACAATACCTGCAATGTGCGAATGAAAACCGTGTCCTTCATTGCATTATCTGGGGCTGTTATAAATATTGTATGTCACAGCAGCAAAAGTCTCTAAAATCACTATTGCCACTGAACTAGCCGAAGCGGCAGAGAAAGCCAAACCCAAACCAACCCTCCCCAAAGGTTATGCCAAATTCACCTCTGTCTTCTCCAAGGAAGCAACTGACCATGTTCCACTGTCCCGACCATATGATCATGAGATCAATGTCGATGAATCTTTCATACCCAAAATCAGGAAAGTCTACCCACTCTCCCCCACCGAACAGAAGGCAACAGAGGACTTTTTAGATGATAACCTCAAAACAGGGAAAATCTGCCTGTCAAACTCTCCACAAGCCTCTCCTTTTTTCTTCATCAAGAAGAAGAATGGTGATCTCCATCCATGCCAAGATTATCATTACATCAACGAACACACAGTCCATGACACGTACCCCCTCCTGCTTGTTTCAAACTTAATGGACAAACTCAGGGGTGCAATGACTTCACCAAGTTTGATGTTCGCTGGGGGTATAACAACATCCGTATCAAAGACGGTCACCAATGGAAGGCGGCCTTCATTACCCACAAAGGACTTTTCGAACCAACTGCAATGTTCTTCGGCCTCTGCAACTCCCCCACCACCTTCCAATGATTCATGAATGACTCCTTCCATGACATGATTGCCGAAGGATGGCTCGTCATCTATATGGATGACCTCCTTATCTTCTCCCCAGATGATGCCACACACACCAAACGTACCAAACGAGTTCTTCAATGAATGACTGAACTTGATCTCCATCTCAAACTGGAGAAATGCATGTTCGCTGCTGACAAAGTTGAATATCTCAGAATGATCATACGTCCGAACCATCTTGCTATGGACCCAGTAAAACTTGAAGGCATTGCCAATTGGCCTACCCCCTCCTCCGTCAAAGGCATATGCTCCTTCCTTGGCTTCACCAACTTTTACTGTCAATTCATCCCCGACTACTCCACCATCGCTTGTCCTCTCATCAATCTCACCAAGTTAAATCACCCATGGGGATGGTCCCCCATATGTCAATCCGTCTTTGAACAACTTAAACAACTATTTCTCTCCAAACCGGTCCTACACCTCCCCGATTTCTTGGCACCGTTCGCCATCACCACTGATGCCTCTAAGTTCGCCTCTGGCGCCATCCTCCTCTAAACCGACTCCAACAGAGCCTGGCACCCCTGTTCTTACCTCTCTGCATCTTTCTCCCCCACTGAGTGCAACTATGACATCTATGACCACAAACTCCTTGCCATTATTAGAGCCCTCAAGGCCTGGCAACATTACTTGCACAGATCCCCCTTCCCCATCCAGGTCTTCACCGACCACAAAAACCTCACGTACTTCCGTGCTCCACAGAACCATAATCACTGTCAGGCCCATTGGCTCCTCAACATCGCTGATTTTGACCTAAAAATCGTCCATGTCCCTGGTCGTCTCCTTGCGGGTCCCAATGCACTCTTGTGCTGCCCGGACCTCCTCCCCTCTGACACTTCTGAAAATGATGATGTCACCCTTCTTCCCCCCTCACTCTTTGTCTCCCTCATCAATACTACTCTCGCCTCAGCTATCAAGTCGTCCTTGGCCACCGACCTCCTTATTCTCCAACATCTTCAGGCCATGAATGCTGCCGCCCCAGCTTTCCTCCAAGCATGTCTCTCTGACTGGTCTTACACCAATGGCACCCTCACCTATCGTAACCATGTGTACATTCCTCCTGACAACTCCCTTTGTCATTCCATCCTACATCGCTGCCATGACCATGAATCTGCTGGTCACCCCAGCTACTTTAAAACCCGCCAACTTGTGTCTGCTGACTTCTGGTGGCCCAACCTTGCTCAATACGTCTGTGCCTATGTTGCCAGCTGCCCCTCTTGCCAATGATGCAAAGCCAACACACACCCCACAGTTCCTCCCCTTCTCCCCATCTGCTCCACGGTCTCCCTTCCCTTCCACCAGATCTTGTGTGATCTTATCACGGATCTTCCTCTCTTCTCTGGCTTTGATTCTCTTTTGGTTGTGATCAACCACAGGCTTATGAAGGGGGTAATTCTCTGCCCCACATTGAAAACCGCCACCACTGAGGGAATAGCAACCCTCTTTTTCCACAAAGTTTACAAACGATTTGGCCTTTATGACAAGATCATCTCAGATTGAGGCCCTCAGTTTGCATCTGCCTTCGCTTGAGAACTTGGGAAACTCCTGAAATACTGTATGACCTCTCTCTCTCCATGGCTTATCACCCACAGTCCGATGGAGAAACTGAACGAGTAAATCAGGAAATCGTAACAGAATGTACTAGTTGTCATGTATTACAGCAGGCTGAACATGAATGAAGAGATTATTCCAAAAAGTGCAACCTATTGATTTTGCTAACACTCAAAAGGGTGATATTCTCCATCAGTAAATTCACGAAGTTTTTTTCGGGCTTTTTAGTGGCTTTTCGTCACATCAATGCAACATCAACATGACAAAAAGCACAAAAGCCACAAAGTACCCAAAATCACATTAAAAGCATAATTCTGAGAATGCAAAGCACAAAAGTAGTTAGTTGGCCGAAAAGCAGTACATAAGGTAGTCTACCTAAGAAAGAAAGTACTAGTAGAACTACCATAGTGGTTCGAGAAGGGGCAGATGCAGAACATTTGAGGGGACATGAACATTCGTCTGGCGTAGCGAATTGGACAAGTTGAGGACTTCATAGCATATGATAGTAGGATACACAGTAACTTGAATAAGCACATGTGAGGCAGCGAGGGTATGCAGGGTAAAAATCATCAATGCAGGTTGACTAGCGAGATGATGAGGGTGAGCACAGTGGGAACAAAGTCTTGAAGGAGGACGAGTGATGGCCTGTTCTGAGTCTGTGTGGAGTGATCTTCAGAGCATATAGTAGTAGGTTATTGCAACATGGCTAGAAGGCCATTGCAAAGGCATGGTGGTCAGCGAATTTGTTGACGTAGAACGAACGGAAGTGGTCATATGAATGGTGTGGGTGAATACCTTGGGACGGGAGCTGTGGTGCTGCAGAAAAAACAGGAATCAGGTGTGCTGCACGAAAGATAGAGTCAGCATGGATGATCACAATCCTCAGTTGTCTCTCTGCCATCACGCTAGGCTTGACCACCCACATGTGTTACAGATATGGCCAAGGACCCCCCGTTTTTCCCTTCCTCAGTCGACTCCTCCCCTCCCACAGTAGACTCCATCTGGGACAACCTATCCTTTGATTCCTTTGAAGCAGAGTTCCAGGAGTTCCTTCTCGGAGAGACCACTGCCCTCGGCATATCCCTGGATGACACTGCCTTCTAGGCAGTGCACCATAGCCCTGGTCGGATCTTTCCTTTCCTTGATACATGCGGCTGCGGCTCCTTTCTCATTTCATCAGACATTACCTCCTCGGCTGTTCTCTCACACAGCCTCGTAGTTCCCTCACCTTCCAGTATGGTATGTATTTCCCTTTTCAATCTGGCCTATTCAGGCATTACTATTTATATCTGGTAGCCGGCCCTAGAGTAGTACATCTCGGACTATAAATAGTCCGATTCCCTCTCATGTAAACTCTAATCTTGATCTACACCAGTCACTGTGTAATCAATCCAGTTCCACCTCGCTTTGCCTTACATCATAGACTGTAGGCTGGAAGCCATCAGCTTCTCCCCATCATCTTGCGTTTGATTGAAAACTCCATCTTCAATCTCCATCCCAACTTCAGAGGAAGTCCTTATCGCTCACTCGGGTCCCTTGACCTTGGTAGCTGGAGCACCCTGTTGTGCCCTCCCACAAGCACAGACGGTTGTCCACGAGTCGTCCTCAGGGCCTGAACCTGTAACTCCCCTGACCGCATACTAGCTGTCGACCTAGGGCTCTCGCTCCCTTAACAGCAGTGCTAGATCTCTTGGGAAGGGTTACCTCAAGAGATAGAAAGCCTCTCTTCTGTTGCTATAATCCGGAGCTAGGTGTTTGACCAACAGAGCGACCTCTGGCATACGAGTTGTACGAACAGGGAAGAAGGTCAATCAACATAAGGGTTGATTGCACGGTTAAGTGTCACGTTACGTCAGGGCCGTAACAAAAGATCAAGGTTATAAATAACTAGTGCTATCCAAGCCTAGTATTCCACACCGCCTACTGGGTTAGGCAACCCTCAAACAACACGAGAAGAATCAATCTACAGGAGCTTCTAGAAGACTCCCCCTTTCTCTCATACATCCTGGAACTTCACAGGTGGCCTACAATCGCAGTACGGGACCCCATCAGCAGAATGTACACCACCGCCACAGTTCGAACCCATCAGGGTAGACTGCCCAGAACCGAACGCAGAATATCCAGACAAGGAACTTTACCAAGGGCACCAACCACACACGGAGTGGAGACCAGACCCAACTCCATGAAGGACAATCGACGACAGTGACGACGAAGACATGGGAGAAATCAACACCTCACTTCCCAAGGAGTTCAGTGGAAACACTAAGGACGCTAGGAGATGGCTCCTAGCTATGGAAGGATACTTCGAACTTCATGACACCAATTTTGCAGCCAACCAGAAGGCCAAGACAGTCGTCCTCCTGAACAGGATGACCAAAGGAAGAGGGAAGGCATTCTCAGAAGCCTGGCACTTGAAAGTGGCCAATCCGGCTGTGCCAGCAGACGAGAAGACCTATGACGAGGTCAAGCAGGCATTCATGACCACGTTCTCTCCATACAACACCAAGGAATCCGCTCGCATGCAGCTTACCCGCCTTCGTCAAAGCAACCGAGACTTCGGCTTTGATAAATTCCTGACGGCATTCATCCTACTTGCTGTCAGATCTGGTATCACCGACAAAGCTGCCTTAATGGAGTGGTTCCTATAGGGGGTCAGTGAAAAGATCGCTAGCCAGCTCACCTTATCTGGCATACTCGAAACTGCTGCCTCCATGGAAGACATTTACAACAAAGCTGCCATCATCGACAGCAGTCTCAGGAGGATATCCAGATTAAGTAAAGGACCCCATGTTGCCTATGGAACCAGAAATGGAAGAGGATCTGGACGATAGAGATCCCAACGCCATGGACGTGGACCGCCTCACACTATTACCGGTGGAATGAATTCAGCTGCAAAGGGAGAACAGGTGCTACATCTGCAAAAAGGTAGGATACTTGACCAGGAAGCATCCTGGATACGCACCCTCTCCAAAGAGGCAGCAACAACAACAACCCAGAGGAACCTATACCCAGGTCGTCACCACCACCACCACCCCAGAGAACCCCTCACAACATGACAAACTGGACGCTTTTATAGAAAGCATTGCCAGGACCAACGGTGGAAGAAACGAAGTATTCCGCACACTCCGCTCAGCATTTCACACAGGGTTGGACAAGCAAGGAGAGCCGCTTGGGGCTCAGAATACCAATATCCCGACTGGGGGACAGAACAATACCAGCTATAACCCGATAGGGGGTGATAATACCTATGAGGATGCCGCAATGGACTGGGAACACCAGGTGAACATGTTATCCCACACAGAAATTCCCGCAACAAAGCCCACCCTACTCAGACCAACTAGAGTGTCTTTTTAAGGGGAGGGGATGAACCAACGTCATCACCCTCCTATATGATAGCCCCTGTATTTATGTCAGGATCGAGGAAAAATGCTATTCATATTCCTGTCTCGATCTGGCAACAGGGGCGAATCATTGGAAATGTAAAAGCGCTCATCGACAGTGGTGCAACAGGATGCTTCATCTCAAAGGATGTCGCAGGAAGGCTGGGGCTGCCTACATGGAAGCTCGATACAGAGGTACAAGCTTGGAATGTCGATGGTACTGAAAACCAGGCAGGTACCATCAAACAGAAGTCCAACATAGTATTGGACTATGGAGGGATCAAAGAGCGGCGGGACCTCTTTATCCTTAATTGCAGCAAGGACGAAGTCATCTTAGGACTTCCATGGCTCAGGGCGGTCAACCCTGACATCAATTGGATCAACGGATGGGTAACGATAGAAACGTCTAGATATTGGTGGACTGGCGAGGATCCACCGGAGGTAACCGATCAGCGGTATCTGATGCAGTTTTTAGACCACGACCAGACAGAGCATATTCAGGATGGACTCTGGGAGGAATTTGGTTGGTGGAAACCTGAGCAACGGCTCAAGTTCATGGTGGCACATGGGGATTATCCAGAGTTTATTGTCAAGAGGACAACTCTGTCAACAGAAATCGCCCAACAAGCGCACAAGGAGAAGGTGACTCTACCCGAGGCCTTCCAGGAATACAAGGACATCTTCGCAGAGAAGACGAACATGACACTACCCCCTTCCAGGCCCTACAACCATGCCATAGAACTCAAAGACTCGTTTGTACCAAAACAAGCTAAGGCATACCCGCTTAACCCCCTGGAACAGCAAGCATGCAAGGAGTTCATCGAAGAACATCTGAATACTGGGAAGATATCGCCATCAAAATCTCCCCAGGCTGCCCCTTTCTTTTTTGTACAAAAGAAAGATGGAAAGCTTCGCCCCTGCCAAGACTATCGGTATCTCAATAGTCACACGATCAAGAATGCATATCCCCTACCCCTCATCTCCGACCTCGTCAATAAACTGAAGGGATCATCTATCTTCACTAAATTCAACGTATGATGGGGATACAACAACGTCTTGATCAAACCAGAAGACCGATGGAAGGCAGCTTTCCTTATCCCCTTGGGGCTCTTCAAGCCAAATGTAATGTTCTTCGGCATGTGCAACTCCCCTGCTACCTTCCAGGCATTCATGGACGATCTCTTTGGAGATTACATCACGGAAGGGTGGCTAGTGATATATATGGACGACCTGTTGATCCATTCAACAGACCAGGAGGTCCATGACGAAAGGATGAGGAAGGTCCTAGAATGCTTCCAAAAGCATGAAATGTACCTCAAACTCAAGAAGTGTACCTTCTCGGTGGAAGAGGTCGAGTATTTGGGTATGATCATAGGGAAGAACGGCATCCAGATGGACCCCATCAAACTCAAGGCTATCCGGGAATGGACCCCCCCAGTGAATGTGAAAAATGTTCGGTCTTTCCTCGGTTTTTGCAATTTCTACCGAAAGTTTATCCCCTCCTTCTCTGACATCGCATGACCTCTACTAGATCTCACAAAGCAGAAGACGCAATGGACCTGGGGAGAGACTCAAGAGAAATCCTTCAGAAACCTCCAACTGGCATTCACACGAAAACCAGTCCTTGCATTCCTTAACACTATGAAACCTTTCACCCTCATGACCGACGCCTCTTTGACCACATCCGGAGCGGTACTCATGCAGACAAACGACAATGGAAACATGCAGCCATGTGGCTATCTCTCCCAGACTTTCTCTCAGGCGGAGAGAAACTATGACATATATGACAGGGAACTATTGGCTGTTATACAGGGGTTGGAGGAATGGCGACAATATCTATTGGGGTTGCCCCATCCCGTGACCATGTTGACAGATCACAAAAACCTCACCTATTTCAAGGAACCAAGGAAGTTGTCACGGAGACAAGCCAGGTGGCTCCTGTTTTTACAGGACTTCAATATGGTTTACCAGGCATTGCTGGGCACAAAGATGGTGCCGGCAGATGCATTATCCAGATGGGACGCGGTGGACACCTCCCAGGACAACAAAGACGTTCAAATCCTCCTTGACGAGGCCTTTGACCACCAAGTTAGGGTCATAGATATGGAATTAGCCCGCAAAATTGGCAATTCCATGAAATCAGATCTCCTAGTGATGAAGGCACTCCATCAAATAGAGAAAGACGAACCTCTCTTCGCTCGGTCCAAACCAGATGACTGGACTTTCCAAGATGAACACCTCTACTTCAAGGGGCGATTGTATATTCCGGGACCTGCAAGACATGACCTAGTCCAATCCATCCACACCTCTTTGAAGGCAGACACAGTGGCCAACTCCGCACCGTGGCCCTCCTTTCCAAAGACTACTGGTGGCCTGGTCTTTCAACTTTTGTCCAGAAATTTATTACAGGATGCGCCGTGTGCCAGGCAAACAAAGTCCAAACCCACCCCACAGTTCCCCCGGTCACCCCTCTGGCCTTCAAAGGGCGGCGTCCCTTCCAAAATCTTTTGGTGGATTTAATCACCAACCTCCCCATGGTGGGGGAGCTTGACTCGGTCATAATCGTGGTAGACCATGGGCTTAGTAAGGGGGTAATTCTTGCTCCTTGCTCTAAATTGGTGGACGTGGCTGGCATAGCATGTCTTTTCTTCAACCACATGTTCAAATGCTTCAGTTTACATGACAAAGTGGTCTCGGATCAGGGCCCGCAGTTCACATCTGCGTTCACCCAAGAACTAGCAAGATTGCTCCAATATGACGTAGCACTTTCCACGGCCTACCAACCACAGACGGATGGGGAAATGGAACGCTATAACCAGGAACGAGAAACCTACCTCAGGATCTTCTGCGACAGTCAACCTCACAAGTGGCTAGACCTACTACCCATGGCCAAATTCGCGCACAATTCAGCGTCTCATTCTGTTACTGGGAAATCACCATTTTCCCTGATGCTTGGGTATGAACTGCGATCCTATCCCCCTCTAGGAAGAACCTTCCTACCTGCACTCGAACAATGAATGACTATGATGGAGGACGCTCGCAAAGAGGTGGAAGCAGCCCACCTACTCACATAACAACGAATAAAGGAGAGGACCCTCTCTCGCTTCAAATCATGGAAAACTGGAGATAAAGTATGGCTGGACAGTCGGAACCTGAAACTGCAGGTTCCATCAAGGAAGCTATCTCCCAAACAAACTGGTCCATTTGAAATCACACAGGTTGTCTCCTCTGTCGCCTTCTGACTAAAATTACTGAAACAATGGAAGATCCACAATGTGTTCCATGCCTCACTGCTTTCCTCATATCGGGAAATGCCAGAACACGGATCAAACTTCACACAACCACCACCGGAACTAATCAGAACAGAGGAGGAATACGAAGTGAACAGCATTGTTCATCACCGGGGATCTCCGGCAAGAAGGCAGTACCTCGTGCACTGGAAAGGGTACAGTTGCGGACAATCAAACACATCTAGTTTATGCATTGAGTTCTTATGACACAGCAACACATTCTTAAGTAGTAAAAACCATGTAATCGTGGTGTTATGAACACCCGCTATGTGATTCAACAAGTGATTTGTTCATTTTCTGTGATATGATAGTTTTTTCCTCAAAAAATTTGGCACAACATGAAAAAAAAAAAATCAGAAAAAATATGGAAAAATGTGCAAATGACTCCTTTTTCTGGGTTATAGATGATTCCGTCAAAAGAAAGTTGGTCGGGATGTGTCAGGGTTGTCAAAAAAGTTGGCGGAGAGAGATTGATGTCCGCTGATCACTAATCATCAATAACCATCATGCCTGGTGGACATCCCAAGAAAAAATACAAAAATATCTCAGGATTGCATAACCAACGCCAGTTGATGCCGTCGATCACAGGGTCCGTTGCAATCAGCTCAGATGTGGAACATTCTGCCCGAGACCAGGAAACAGATCAAGAAGAACTTGAACACCTCACCATTGCATTTGATGGACTAAAGATTGACTTCGAGATGGCATATGAAGTGGAAACAAGTGAGGAATCTGGGATTGATGAAAAGACTCAGCTGGAGATCCTCAATGACATTGAATTTGGGCAGAAACTTGCTGAGATGGTTGAGCAGCAAGACGAGAAAGATCTGGATTGAATTCCAAGAGTATTGCGGCAGGCAGAACACAAATGTTAGTTGATGTTAATGACCATGTTACTATGAAAATACTCACAATATTTGCTGCAGCGAGACCAACCACATATATGAAAGGCCCAGATGTAATGAGCAAGTCAAAACGCACGCAGCAACGATATCAGCGCTCCTGGAAGAATCAGTCATCACTTGATAGCTTCGGCTTCAAGCACCTCACACTGTCAACACCTGAACCTGCCATGACTGCAATTGATGAAGTCGAAATCATCACCACTTCCCCAACAACACTCGAGTCTACTGGGACCACCACACCCGGGCCCCAGGCCATTTGCTCTGGGTCAGATTCAATGTTGCCTGGTTTGCTGGCAGCACAGCCATCACTTCCAATTTGTGGGTGGACTCAGAGTGCATCAGTATTGTCCGACCCATCAAGCATTGATGAGGTGGAGTCAGACTCAGTGGACATGGCATGGGGACCGGGAGATGTTGCCATTGACAAAATTGAGAACTCAGAGAGTATGTCCACTGAGTTGGAGATCGAGGACTAGGAAGATGAATTAGTTGAGGCTGTTGCAACCTCAACTGAGATCTGTGACTGGCAGGTGCTCCAAGCACAGATCCAGCTTGAGCTGAAGAAGAAGCAGAAGGACTTGTCGCTATTGAAAATCAACCAACTCATGATCATATCTAATTTTGCCACTCTTCGCCTAAAAGGAGCCAGTCAAACTGAGGTCAGCATGGAGATTGCACAACAGTGGCATAGTGGTTCTGGCAATGCATCTTGGTTTTCTCGGCGAGTCCGTGCACTTGCTCATCATTATCAAATCTTTGAGCAGCTTCCTATGGAGAAACGCGGAGGTTATCGAATAGGGAGATCTCTTCTTCATGACAAGTCCGTTCAGAATCACACACAAATGTGGTTATAAAATCTTAAAACAGGGGAGGCAACACTACAGGCATTGCAAAGGGGACTCACATCAACAATATTTCCAGAGCTGGGAATCAATCCTAAATGACCAATCAGTGAACGCACAGCACGACGCTGGCTAATCAAGCTCGGTTGGAGGCGAACACTGATTTGAAAAGATGTTTACATGGATGGACATGAGCGAGATGATGTGGTGAAATATTGTCAAGAGGCCTTTTTGCCAAGAATGAAAGAGTATGAGAGGCGAATGGTTCATTTTGATGGACCTGATCTTGTGCGTGCAGAACCAGATCTGATGCCTGGAGAAAAACCAATCAAAGCATATTTTCATGACGAGAGCTCATTTCATGGCAATGATAATTCAAGCTGTGCATGGTGAGTTCTATTGACCAAGTCGATAGCTCAGAACTATTCCTAACATTGTCCAATAGGCTACGACATGATGAACAACCTCTTAAAAAGAAAGGTCGTGGCCAATTAATCCATGTCTCCGATTTCATCAATAACGAGAGTGGTCGTCTTGTCGTACGATCCGAGGACGGAAAGATCATACAGGATGCATGCAAGATCATTTATCCTGGTGCAAATGGAGATGCATGGTGGACGAATGAAAATCTGCTCAACCAGTTGAAGAATGCCATCGAGATCCACAACACGACATGTCCTGGTAATCAAGCACTGTTTATATTTGACAACTCATCAGCCCATGCATCCCTCCCTCCAGATGCCCTCAGGGCTTTCGATATGAATAAAATGGATGGTGGAAAGCAGTGAAAGCAATGTGATATCATCATTCCTCAATCCAATCCTGATGAATCCAAACGAGGGCTGGTTCAGAAGATGAAAACTGCTTCCAGGGAACCAAAGGGGCTGAAATCTGTCTTGGAGGAGCAAGGTTTTGACATTATAGGACTCAAGGCAAAGTGCTCACCTGTCTGTCCTTTCGAGAGTATAGGATGCTGCATGGTATAGCTTTTAAGCCAACAGGATGACTTCATTCATCAAATGTCCATGCTCGAGAAGGTTATCACCGATGCAGGTTACCTCTGTATTTCTTTGCCAAAATTTCATTGTGAACTGAATCCGATCGAGATGGTGCATACATTTCAACAACTACTGTCCCTGGCTGATAACCAAGTCACCAGTACTGGGGTTGGTGTAAATACCGTTATCGCAAAGTGTCGAAACCAACCTTCAACACTGCAAAGCAGGCTGCACGTGAAATCCTAGACTCTTGCCCAGTCGAAGTTATCCGCCGCTTCATCAATAGATCCTTGCGTTTCATGAGTGCGTATCAACTTGAACTGACTGGAAAAGCAGCAGAATGGGCAGTTCACAAGCAGAAACAGCACCATGCTGTTTCTCGATGGGCGATGATGGCTATCAAAGCTGTGTTAGCATGACCCGAGCATGACTTGTATTTACCCTTGGAAAATTGGTCAAAATTTTGGTGCCTCACAAATGTCATGGGACAAACTTTGAAGCACTGTTTTTGGCCTTGTTTTCACTATCTGAGTCCACTCCCGCCTCCAATTTCTGCGAAAAAAACTCGAATTTGTGGCCCAACAAATTGGATGACTTTGATTGTCCACAACTGTACTCCACAGTGGAACGAACTTGGGAGTCACCTTCCAAATTGGGAAATGCCAAGACAATACTCTCAGAGTATAAAAGACTGTACCAACTTTGACGGAGTTCGAATGCAATCTCTCCTCATCACCATCAGCCGCATCAACCAAGCCCTCATACAAGCTCGCCTCCAAGTTTGTTACCCTGACCTCGACATCCCTAAACACGCCAGAGAATACTGGTACTATTGCCATATCTCCTACTGTCCCTACCATCACCAGTGGTAGTGAATGGATTACGCCCCTCTCTCCGAACGACTTCGCCACCTTCCCATCTATGCCCGGTGACTTGCATCAAACTTGTTTCATGCACAGTCAGAAGCAACAACCTGAATGGATTTAATTCTACCACTTGCAGTGGTTAGAATCTTTCAATACTCTAGGGCCCAATGACCCTTAGTATGACCTACCACCCTTCTAATTTTCAGAAATTTCCATTAAGAAATTCAGGAGATATTAATGTTTTCTCAAAACATAGCTCTGTTACTATCTACAAGTACATGGCTAATGTTAATATC
>JBBPSL010000266.1:0-21840 GCA_038093555.1 Butyriboletus appendiculatus
GTGCACTTAGTTACACTAAGTACCTAACTGACTCACATCTAGTTGATCTAGATATTGTTTCATCTAGGAGGTATATTTCCCCTAGCTTATAGTGTTCTAACCATGGGAGGCAAAGCAAAAGTCTGGGGAAGCCTATTTCTTTGTTGTTTCCATTGCTTTTGCCTGCATAGAAGTCAATGTCTTAGTCTCTCCGCCCTTCATTTCATCTCCGAGTAATGCAGGGTCAGCAGAGAGTCATATGTATATTTGCTTAACATCACCACAGCATTGACAAAGACCCTACTCAGATATCCCAACTTCTAGCCACAGTTTGGACTAGCTCCGGAGTTATGTATATTCCAATACTGTCCGACATACCACCACCCTGCTGGACAATAAAGACACAAAATGTATATCTCCATTTAACTCATTCTTTTGTTTCTGTCATAAGGGAATACATCATCTCGTAAGGCAAGGCTAGGTTAATGGTGATCGGCTCAGAGTCACTGCTGGATCTAAGTATTCCAAGGTGAGTTTGTATACAACAACTTATCACGGTCGCCAACTAGGATTAAATTGTCTTAAAGGCTCATTCATCCCAACTCGACGACTCCCTAATTCATCCGAAATGCCTAAACACAGACCCTCTCCTGACCCACCCCCCGCTCTTATTGCCTTGAGGCAGTGTATTGCGGTGCTTGAAGACAAGGTTGCTAGTGAAATGAAAAAGACGCCGTAAGTTACTTTATTAAATCTAAAGTTATCAGTTTGACGTTCGATAATCCACACTAGTAGTGATTGGTCCTACTATCTTCGTGAAGGTTGGGTTATTCGCAGGCTTGTAAGCCTTGCAGATCCCATCACCAACTTGATTGCAGAATTTGACTGACGAGTTGTTCTGGCAGAAGATGACAAAGGAGTTGAGCTTGTGGCCTTGTCTGAAGTGTAGGTGTTCTGTGGTTTCTACATGGTATTCTACTGATCTATTTACAGTGAGGATCGCATCTTCCGCTCCTACAAAGAACTCATCCAGTAGTGCCCGTTGACAGAGGAGCTGATGAAGACCGCCCACCCAGCCAAAGGACGCAGAAACATGGCAGTATGGCAAGATGTAAGTCCTTTACTAAAAATATTTCCCAGTCCTCACCCATATCCAGTTACAGAAAGGTGCAGACTGTGCCCAAGCAAGTGACACAAATACCCTGAAATTCTCGGTCGCCATTTGGCTAAATGAACAAAGGCCACACAACGGCATCCCCTTTATTTCTGTTACAGAGAAATGAGGAAGGGGATTCAGCCATGAAGTGACTGGCTGGCTCCTTTCTCCAGTCAATTATAATTGGTCTAACCCAGTGTATGCTCATATCCACACCCCTTGAGCTGTAATTGCTGACCTCCTTGCACTTTTTTTAGTGTTCATGGTGCAATCCAGGATCACTGCCCACGCTATGTCGTCACCGCACACATGTGGCCAAGATTCTTGTATTGAAAAGGCCGTTATGATTGAGCACACCCATCCAAAGGTTTATTCAAGGGAGAGCTTCTTGTGCAGGCACGTTGGTCAATTGTGGATATACTACCATACTTATGGATCATTTCAGGCATTTCGTTGCATCTTCACATCCCCTAGCTCCGCTTGTCATGGTGAGGATCTGATGGCTAGTTCAGATAGCGACGATGAGCCACCTTGCCCAAGTAGGGCCGATCACAGAGTGCATACTCAGTGCAATGTCGCAAGGCTCTCAGATATGCAGACAGTTCAGCCACGTTCAATTGCATATATTGCTATGCAAGTATGCAACCGGCTGCACTATAGGTCGATGAAATCTCACAGTGGAGTTGTAGCTTCATTTTGCATTGTCTGATTGTGCATCCTGGAATCTCAAAGATGATGATTTCCACCACAAAGTCTTCTACAACAACATCATCGATTGGTTCGAGTGTCCTCGGTTGCAAGCCAAAGCTGAAGAGATTGACGATCTCTTGAGCTGGTGGAACACGTGAGCCCCAGCTGTATCAATCAATCTAAATACTGCTGTTATTATTTCCACTTAGTGTGATATTTGATCCTCATCGCTCCTCTTCACCTCAACTCCAAAAGCTGATAGGAAATCTTTCTGTCGTGATGTCTATGGAGTAAGCACAAACAGAACCCTCTCCGAGTCTCTGTACTGCTATTTCCTTGCACTGTTCGTGTACTTTCATCTTCATTCCTAACAACTTTCCAACTTGAATGTTACAGTTTCCTCTTCCCAGTATCGTGGTATGTACTCGTCATGTGCACGCACATGCTGTAGGTTCGGGTTGTCTGCTCGAGTTAATGTCGTACCATGCATGTATGTGAAGCTAGTCAATAATATAGTTGAATGCAAGTGCACAACAACAGCAACTCAATCTCGTCGGTATTCTTTCCTTGACTCATACTAGGCTGTACGAATGAGGACTGTGAGAAAGCGGGCGGGACTTGAGGCAAGGGTTAGCCGAGTGCAAACATCAGTTATTGACTCTCCAGCATTCTTTCTCTTCGTATCCCTCTCACCATGGGTGGATTGTTCAAATGTGGAGAGCCTTGCAATCGCTCGTTTGCTGACTCCAGAGGGTTATCCCACCATCGCAATTCCTGCACAGTCTACTTACAATGGCAATCAGAGAATCATCTCAAAGCTCGTCAGACATTGGGATCCAAGTGAAATTCACTTCACCACCTTCTGCCTGATCCAAAACATACCAGGCATTTACACATGCTCACAACTGCTGATCAGGTATGTCACGCAAAAGTGCGGTGACAAGTTTACACTCCTCGCACCTATTTCAGCTGACCTTTGTCAATGAAACACATTTTTCTGCTACAGAGGAAAGTCCAGATGTCCTACCTGGACCTATGGATATGAGTGTTGTCCACTCTCATGTTACATGTAATAGTACTTTAACATCCCCGTGCGTAGTCTACCTTGGCCAATGTGGTGACTACACCAGATCAATTGTCCGAGCCACTGCATTCGGTTTCAGCACAGGATGTTACAATGAATAACATGGTGAGTTGGACTCAGGCATGTACACAACACAAGTTCTGACTGGCTTTCCAATGTATCTGAACAGCTCCCATCTCAAACACGCTGTCCCCCACTGCATTATCGTGACAAGCTTCCGGAAGCTCCACCCTCCATCAGCACTAGCTCATTCACAGCTGACAGACCATCACTCGTCCGTCGTGTCATTCTTCATGTCTTCGACTCAATCCGAACAGGCTTCAACACCTTTGGAATTGCTCAAGACTACTGCCATCGCCCTACCTATGATCCGGACTCCTTTGTAACCCTCCATGACCTATCGGACCTCCCACGTTGTCCTGACATTAATGCGAACTCCAGCAACCATATCATGTCTTCTAGTGTGCATTTGCCGCCATGGCCTTGGGCAAATATGTCCATTTGGCGTCTCATGTCATGGAAACTGACAGGAAGCAGTCAGAAGTCAAATGCCAAGCTGACACGCCTCGTTTGCAAGGTGATACAAGCCCCAGATTTCAAAATTAGCGAGTTGGTCGACTTCAACTCCACGATAGAATCAAGGCAACTGGACAACATCAACCCAACAACTAAAACATCAGCAATCTTTGATGGCGATGGCTGGAAAGAAGCCATGGTAGAAATTTCAATCCCAACTCGGGAAAGACAAGGGGGTGGATAGGTGTTTTCTGTTCCTGGTTTGATCTACCGACCCCTGATGCCTGTTATCAAGTCAGCGTTTTCAGAACCACTGTCAAAGTTCTTTCATCTCATGCCCTTTAAACGTATCAGAAAGTCTCCCTCAGGTCACGAGCAGCATCTGTATGATGAGCTCTACACATTGGACACCTGGAACAAGGCACATGATGAGATACAAAAGCAGAGGCGAACCGACAACTGTCAGCTAGAACGAGTTATTGCGGGGCTCATGTTTTGGTCTGATTCAACGCAGCTCACTCAGTTCGGGCATGCCAGCACTTGGCCGATATTTTTTTTTTTGGAAATCTATCCAAGTATATCCAAGCGTCTTCCCTGGTCTCTGGCACATGTCACCCAATTGCATTCATCCCTCGTGTAAGTGGTTCATTTTGCTCTGATCCAGCTAACTCACATGTGTTGGAATCAGATACCACAGTCTCTTACCAATATCATCACAAGTCTAAGCCAGAAAAAAAATAATGCTGACCTACTTGCACATTGTAAATGAGAACTATTTCATGCAGTCTGGAGAATACTGTTGGACGAGGAATTCCTGGAAGCATACAAGAATGGAATCATCATCAAGTGCCATGATGGCAAGTACCGGCATGTATATCCAAGGGTCTTTACATATTCAGCTGACTATCCTGAGAAGTGAGCTTTGATATGTTTATGTTTTCTCTTAAGTACATTCCATTGATCCTGAAATAGGATCCTTCTTGCAACCATCCAAGACAAAGGTGTTTGCCCATGTCTGAGATGCATGGTCCCAAAGTCGAAGTTTGGAAGCCTCTGTCTTGTGAACGATATGAAGGCTAGGTTATCACAACTACGGACATATCTTCGAAACAAAATCACCTCTGCTAGGGAGGCAATTTACAATCTTGGCGTCCCAGTAAAAGGTGCTGCGGTTGAGTGGCTACTGAAGGAGTACTTACTTGTGCCGACACTGGTAAGCATAAATTTCCTATCTCAAGGTGACATGACTTAGTGTACATATAAATGAAAAGAATGCATTCATGGAGCAGCTATCACCATCCGGCTTCAATCTATTCCCAATTATTGTCGTCGACTTCATGCATGAGCTTGAACTCGGTGTAGTAAAAAACATCTTGAAGCATTTATTACGGATTCTACATTGTGTAGATCTGTCACAAGTCGCATTGTTGAATGAGCGGTATGTAAAGTACACTTCCTGTTCAGAGAAATTTACAGACCATGGATTGTAGGTACTCAATGATATCTGCTTCTGGGACTGATGCCATTCGTCACTTTCCGGACAATGTGGCTGATATGGGGCAACATGCTGCTAGGCACTTCAAAGATGTGCTTCAGGTATGTGCTGCCATTCCAGACCGAGAAACATGCTTAGACCAGCAGTGTGAAACAACTTCACTATATTCACCAGATATTATCGACACTATTCATCGATACTTATCGCATCCTACACTCTCATCTACACTTTTGTACAATAAGTCAATGCTAGCTCACGCTACACTTGTCTTACCTTGTACATACTTATCATATCCGCTATACTACACATACGATACACCAAGAGCCTCACAGCTAGTACTCGCAACGACTCTACACTTGCGTCCCCTTTTGTAGTCACCGCTTGATGCTGCGCTCAGCGAACTACTTAAGATATTTATTATCGACGCTATGCTACGCCTTACCGCTAGCTACGTTATACCCCCGCTTCGGCAGTCTACATCAGGCTAACCGATAGCACGTGCCACTGGAGATAGATAACATCGCTCTTTCGCCACACCTTATTTATAATTCCCTTATTTATTTATATAGAAGACTCATATCGTAGATCCCCTCGATCTAACAATTATATCACATCATCGGCCTTATGCCTTTGATATCTCCTTTATATCACATCGCCGATCTTACATCGCGATCCTCCCATTATATCAGATCCATATTGAGATCTTACACCTCGATCGCCTCACGTCTCACATGCGCTAGCCGCATACATCAAGTCACATAGCCAAGTTCCTCTAGAACCATCCGGACTATCATTTCACTTACATGCGCATACCATATGCATCTCATTCCTATACTTATCCAATAGCATAACAGACTCTTTCTCCTCTCATTGGACCACTCATTGGATAGTTTCTCACGTTCCCTGATGACGTCATACCCAGTACATAGTCACATCACAGTACCACACAGTCCGTGCACCGATGCTTAGGCTATATAAGTAGTTAGTAGATTACACTTGTATTCCTTAGTTTCGATATTCCTTTTCTCTCTCTCGAATATTGGCCTTTGGGTCAACTCTTGAGATATCAAGGCTAGGTTTGGTTCTTTGTTCATTGCGCCTTCCTTTCACAGTGTGTGATTCCCATATTTGATGGTCTGTTCCCAGAGAAGCACAATGGCACAATCAGAGTTCTTTTATTCTGCCTGGCTGAATGGCATTCACTGGCAAAACTAAGACTCCATTCCGACGAATCCCTCAAGCTCCTTGACCAGTCACTGAAGAACTTAAGTGGGCAACTTCGACACTTTGTTAATGTTGTCTGCATAGCCTTCGAGACCAAGGAATTACCTAGCAAGGTAGCGGCACAACAGCGACGACAGCAAGCACGAGCAGAAAGGGACTCTGCAACAAATATTCCATCGCCAAGTTCTCCTCGTGTCAAGCGATTCAATATGCTAACCTACAAATTCCATGCCCTAGGAGACTACATTAATACCATCAAAACATTTGGCACCACTGATTCGTACACGACACAAATTGTAAGGAAGCGCATACAGGCCACGTGTTCATGATTTGACTTTTGTATTTAGAGGAAGAGCTTTCTCACCATCTCATCAAGAAGTTTTATGGGTTAACAAGCAAACGTGACATTGGCAAACAACTTGCTAGACAAGAACGCTGTTTCACCCATGTTTGGTGCCAGCAACAGGCCAGTGATCTATCAGAACTGGACAAATATGAGGCTTCGGAAATGGGCAGTGCCCCAGAACTACACCATGTCCTTACTCACTCGCCAAACAATGTCATTGATCTCAAGAAGCTTCTTCGCGATCTCTGTGTGCAGGGTGATCCAGCAATTAAGGTAAACATATACATTTGGATTTGGTTCATGCTTTTACATATATTTTTTCCTTCAGGGACAATTTTATCCCCCAGCTGAAGGATCATGTCCTTTCACGTCTATATCAGTATGACTACAATGGGGGCGAATGCCAGTTCACCACAACGCAGCATAGTCAGCTTCATTTTCTCGAAGATCTCAATTGTGTCATTGAATCAAGGTCATTTCGTGTAAACTATATCTCGTATGATATCCGTCGCAAACAGGACTACATGCGCCCTGGGCCTGATTATACTATCATGACCCTCTCATGTGAAGACAGCCTGGATTCCCATCCATTTTGGTATGCGCAAATCCTGCGTGCGTTCATCATCCCATTCGTCCACACCACACCAGATGCTCACAATCATTCTCCACAGACCATGGAGGTTTTGTGGGTTCGTTGGTTAGGTATTGTGCCAGGGTACATATGGGGGTTTAAGGTAGCGTGCCTACCAAAAGTTGGATTTGTTCCTGAACAGGACAGCGAGACCTTCGGGTTTTTGGATCCATCCCTTGTTATTCGAAGGTGTCATCTCATCCCAGCATTCTCAGAAGGTCAAACTGATGCATTGCTGCAATCTGAAAAATCAATTGCAAGAAAGCCTGGGGATGTCAATGACTGGAGTGAGTTCTATGTTAATATGTCTGTCTTCAGCTTGAATTGTTGTGCTTACCCTCAAACTAACAAGAGCAGCTTTGCAGACAGGGACATGTTTACCCATTTTGCGGGAATTGGTGTTGGCCACATGGCTCAATATCGCGGAGGCAACATAAAGACTTCCAATGACAAAAATAATGACAACCCAAATGCGCACCTGGATGCCATCGATGATGACGCTGACGATGTATCCATTACCTCCATTGCTGAGGTGGAGCAGGGGGACTTAGATGTGGGTGAAGAAGGAGGCCAGGATGAGGATGAGGATGAGGACTGCAATGAGAAAGAGGACGGGACCAGTGAAGAGAACGAAAATGAAGACGAATGCGATGAAAGCAAGGATTCCAATGAAGGGTACTCAAATTGAGTTTTAACAGTCTGAATATGTCAACAGGGCCAGCACGACAGTTGAGGAGCAAGAGGATATCCCAATAGATATGCTCTCACCCATTTCAAGTTGATGCCATCTCACCCTCTTCTCACAGATGCTTCAATTGAAGCGTCCTGCTCGCACCTACCTCCCTGCTACTACTGTGACACCACAAGACTTGCCAAGGTGCATCACCTCTGACGACTCAGACACAACCTGTCAGGGCACACCGCACATGGGATCATCTGATTGGTACTGCTGCATTCCTTCCAGGGTCATCTATTGGTCTCCACATGCCACGGCAGCATCTCACTCAGCGACATACTCGTCCAGAATGTGACGCTGGCACAGTTGAGTCAACTTGGCACTATGCGGTGGTACTTTGTCAGCGATTTCCATGTGTTGCACAAGGATACTTGGGACGGTGATCGAGTCGAGGTCAAAGCGCTGCATGGTTCAGTTCCCATTACCGAGTGAGCGCAGAACCTCCATTTCAGTGATGGCACTCTGATCAATGAATTGGTCACTCTCTCAAAAGTCGCTACATCATTCTACAACTCATTGGGACCGCCTGGCACTTGAATGTCTCACGAAGGTTGTCTATCAGCCATATACAACCTCATCCATGCTGAGTGGCCATCCATGTTAGAGTCCCTCTACGCCCGGTAAGATCACCCCAGAACAACTCGCCAAACACAGTGACCTCTATATCGTCGGGTTCTTTGGCACCCATATATTCTAGTAAATTCCCTCCCTCCCCCTGACGTCCACATTTCCCCCCTCGCTCGCTTCTTCGTACCGATTCTCTGCTCAGCTTATGGTTTGTCCCACCGCATTTCCCTATCTGGGCTTCCCTTCAACTTCACATACAGTACAAGGGGCTCTTCGGCATTTGATCTGCTGCAACGAGCTCATTCATCCTGTGTATCATCCAATGCCACTCAGATGAGTCAGATCTTCCATATTGATCAGTAGAAACCCAGCAACCTCAAGCCTTCATACACAATTGATGCTGTACATCGGCTCACTGAGCAACTTACTACTATCCCTGGGGGCGACCCATGAGCAAAGAGGTACAAGCCAATTTCTCACTCACATTCTGCATGCATGTATGCACGACATTAGTGACACGTCATGTACAAGAGCAGCACAACCTCAACCAAGAGGCGTATATTTCGCTCCAAACCGTCACCACTGCTATCAACATTTGGTACAACCCTGATCCTATGTCAACCATCATCGAGGAGGGTTCCATATTCATGGAGTCATTCTTTGCGATTTCGGATGAAGAGATTGTGTTGAAGCTGCATCTCCAGGCCCCTAGGCTCCTCCAGTTGGCACTCGACTGTGCATGGATGATAGACAGGAGGTTGACTATGGCATACATCGCTGATCGGATTGCAAATAGTTTCGAGACAGACTGATTTGTCATGTGGAGGGAAGACGAGAGGCTTGTCACCCAGTGTCATATTGTGGACAAAGATGAGGACAGAATAGGGGCCATTGAAGAAGATGCATTCCTTTGTCAACTCAAGAACACGATGCTCAACTCCATTACTAGTCTTCATGGAGTGCCTGGCAATACTATTCTCCTAGAACAGTCATCTTGAAAATGGTACTTATTGTGTAGTCGCTACCTACAGTATTATCTACAGTCTGTGTATTATGATACACTACATACTCAAGCTCAGTTGATCAACTGGGCTGCTTGCACAATCGTCAACACATGTACCACTAGCACTGAGTTCGACACTACACTGTATAATGAATACCACCTCGAGTGGACCATTGAGGGCTAAATCCTTCAATGAATTTCTTTGACCATTCATCCACTGTGGCATGCTCATCCTTCAACTGGGCCAGCAACAGCTTGATCCTTACAAAGCGTCCTTGGTTGATATCTTAACCCCCCGTTCCTTGTCGGGATCAATCTGATTGCCAAGATGCCAGATCTTCTTACAGATTGCCTGTAGCTGGACAACACTCAGTGTGGTAGAGGAGTTCTTGTGAGAGCGACCATGTCTGCCGAGCTATAGCAGCTCATGCTTTGCACTGAGAACAAGTGAAGTGTCAATGTTACTCTGTAGGACCGTAGGACAGAGAGGCGCACAAGCATTGATCCATGAGCTCTATAGTTGCATGTGCTTCCTTGAGATACTCTCCAACCATGTCTTTGAAAAACTCCCAGTCGTCTCCCTTGTCCAATTCAAGTATTTGTTTGAATACTTCTGTATCAACAATGATGCGATTGTTGCTTGATGTCTTGGGGAAGGACCAAAGAGTGGTCAGCACATCTACAGCAGGCGCTTGAACTGGCCACGACATACCTTCTTAGTACTACATGAACTTAAGTGGGAGTCTAATGGTAGAGGAACAGTGCCGGCTGGGCAGGCTGTGCGGCGGCTGTGGCCTTCAAGTCGACTTCCTCGGAGACCACACAGGATTTGGCACTGAGCTTCTGGGGAGGGGGGGATGGAGAGAGGGGCTTTGGTGATTTGTTGTAATAGATGAGGGAGTGTGTCTGCATTATTGTTGGGTCAGCGAAATGGGAAGACATGGCTATTGACACACAGAGCAGAAAGAGAGGGTAAGCAGGTATAAAATAGGCTATTACTCAGATGAGGTAAGGCATGGTGAATTTCCACTCATATGGGAGTGATATGTCTGATGGTCATGTCCGGGGCACATTTGCAACTGGTTCTACTCAGCAACCCATTTGACCTGAATCGCCATCGCATGGGCATGTGTGAAATCTGTGAGTGTGCTATAAAGCTATGTCGACATCATCTAATGGTTGTGCCTTTTATGCCACTATTATTCTTATTGGTAGCACAGTAGATTATGATAGTTCTCCAAAATGGGTTGGTAAGAATGTGCACTAAAACAAAACTATGGTAGGTTAGATGTAAACTTCTCCTTAATGTAGGTTGTGATATGGTTTGCTATACCAAGATCAACTAGTACCAATTGCTATCTATTTGGTATTATTTTGGGACTACCCCCCAGCCATGCAACACTATCATGGTCCTCGTGATGCAAACACAAGTCACCAGCACAAGGCACGCCTGACTCAGGCGACAGATCCATGGGCCATGCGGATGGGCCAGCACATCCACACCACTGACACATGGCCAGAACAGTACATGCCAGTGTTCTGACTCATTGGACAACACACTTGAGTTGGTTGCGACTTGCGAAATGCTCATCTTACAGGGATCGAGGGCGGGAGAGGGCGATCGCTGGTGTGATGGTGGCAGGGACAAGTTGGGCACGGAGAGTGGTCAAGTTTTCTTGCTGAGGGATTCGGAGAGGCATGATTCATCATGATCCTGTGCAAGTCAGTTTTATATATATATATATATCCTCATTTATGGTCCTGCGGGGATCAACCCCATGGTAGACCATACATGCATGTGGTACTGTGTGCTAAGTGTCTAATGTATGGTGTCTAAGGTATTGGCTCCGAGTCCCTAGTGGGTGGAGCGGATGGATAGTGTGAGTTCCTAAGGGGTACCAGCGGGCGGTCATGAGTGCTATTAGAGGGAGAAAAGGAGAAGAGAGCGGGGGTGACTGTGTAATGTGAAATCTATCGTAGGATTGGTGGTTATTGTGTTTGTGAAGCGAAATGAAATTAAATGAAAAAGAGGAGAAATGAGAAAAGGGAGAGGGAGAATCAAACTGGTGGTCTGAGAGGGAGTTCGGGTTCACTGGGGTTGCTATGAGGGGTTCTTTCATCAGCTCGGGGTAGGTCATTTGTCTTTGTCGCATGGCGGGGTGGGGTCACCGTGTGAGGGTTTGAATCGTTGTGTGGCGTGAATGTACGCGAGGGTGTATTTTACACATTTGGGATCGGCAAGCAGGGATGATATGTTGCATGCCTTGCGGTGGAGCTTCTGTCTTAGCTGGCCGCGAGGTCCTGCATAATGGGGGCATTTGAGAAGGAAGTGAAGAACTGTTTCCTTATGGTGTGGGCAATGAGGGCATTTGGATGAGTTGGATTTTGTGATGCACTTTAAGTGTTTGTTGAGAGGGGCGTGACCTGTGCATAGTTGGAAGAGGATGGAAGCGTGTCATTTTGGGAAGTCAACAATCAGCTGGAGAAAGTGCTTGGATGGGATGGCTGGATCAATTTTTTGGGCTAGCAGGGCGCATGGGGAGCTTTGAAAATGCAGTTTCTCAGGTTCTTAGTGTGTTCCATGAAAACCCTTGTGACTGCCGACTTGCTGGTGGGTAGTTTGATTGCGTTTCCTCTATGTTTTAGCATGGCGGGGAGGAGTTCTGGGGGGCTGGTGGATCCACGTGCCGCCTCCTTGGCTTCCACATCTGCTGCCTCGTTTCCTGGAATGCCCATATGTCCCGGCGTCCACCTGATGGTGATGACCTCAGCCTCGACTGTTTCCAGTGTGGAGTGGAGGGTTTTGTGGAATAGGTCCAGGAGATGGTGGCCGGGTCTCATTTTGAGTGACGTGGCCGCCTGGATTGCTGCCTTGTTATCCACTCCTAGTGAGACCTCTTGTACCTGTTGTTCCCCTCATAGCAGTTCAGCCGCCAGGATCATCCCGACTACTTCACCTTCATATACTGTATGTTTCTTATCCTCCCCTAAGTAGAATCTTAGTGCTTTTTTCCGCTTGCCATTCCTGATCAAAACTGCTGATCCTCCTATTTTACCTTCAAACTCAGAGCCGTCTGAGTAGATGCAGATGTTGTCCTCCATTTCCACACGGACATCATTTAGGATGGCGGTTTGCAGATCGTCGTCTATTTTGATCTTTATAGTCGGCACCCATTGTGGTCAGTAGCGCACTGGGTGGATGGTTTCTATGTTGGCGGTGTCGATACTGAAGGCGGAGAATAGTCTGTGTAGCGGCGACTTGTGTCATTTTCTGTTGCGTTGGGTGGCTTTGATGTGTGTTGCCAGGGGGTGGGTGCTTGGTAGTGTCACCATGCACAGTGTGGCCCTATGATAGTGTTTTCTGATTAGTAGGGTCATTTGGAGTACAGTGACCTCAAAAACCCTTTCCATACTAACCCTTACGGCAGTGCGCGAAGCGCACTGCCAAACACTGTGGGAATTTCGCTTAGCTTTGGTGGAGTTATAAAAAGTACATACTCTTGGCTACAAGATCGCTCCCTAGGTCATGTGATTTGGTTCACAGGCGATGAAGATACAGGCAATTCAAACCAGTAATACCATGGAAAGGGCTTTTGAGCTTTTGAATGAAAAAGGGTATTTGAACATTATCAGTACTTGGTATAGCCTCCTTTTGCTTTAAGCACTGCCTGAACCCTTCTAGGTATACTTTCAATCAACTTCTGACACTCCTCAACTGGTATCCTATCCCATTCCACTTGAACTCTTTCCCACAATTCATGAATTCCACTAGGGGGGTTTTCATGCTGTGCAAGCCTTCTCTTGAGACAACCCCAGAGATGTTCAATAGGGTTTAGGTCAGGGGACTGTGCAGGCCACACCATAGTGTTGAATTCTTGCTCCTCTAGCCAATTCTTGACCAGCCTGCAGGTGTGCTTGGGATCATTATCCTGCTGAGAGATGATATCAGGAGGATTGAGACCATAATACTCCAGGGTTTGTTGGAGTTCATCCTTCAAAATTTGAAGGTAGAGGTCTCCATCCATCCTACCATCAATCTTGGTAGCAAAACCAACACCCTCCCAAGTCATACAGCCCACATCATGAGAGAACCTCCTCCAAACTTGAGGATTCCCTACATCAGCCTATCACTAAGGCCCTCACCTGCCCTTTTCCATGCCCATTTGCGTCCATCTGACCCTAGGCGATTGATTTTGGTCTCATCAGACCATACTACCCTCTTTCAGTCCTCTATAGTCCAGTCCTTATGAGCATAGGCAAAATCCAAATGAGCTTTGCGATGTCTAGCAGAGAGAATAGGGCGTTTGGACTTGACTACAGCTTTCATACCAGCTTTCTTCAAGTGGAGGCAGACAGTACTGGCAGAGAGAGGTTGGTTGATGATGTTGGTAAGTGATCTGGTCACTTGGACAACATTTTCAGCCTTTCCAGAGGTAATAAGATGTTGGGCATGACAAATATTGGCAGGGGTAAGCTTGGAAGGACGACCTCCAACAGCTTTGAAAAGGCCAGATCGCTCTTTGGAACGAAGTTTGGATATGGCAGAAGGGCTGACACCAGTTTGCTTAGCAATGGCTTCACCAGAATGGCCAGAATCAAGCAAAGAGAGGATGGTGTTTTGTTGAGTAAGAGAAAGAGATCTAACCATGATGATGGTTGAGAATCAAGAAGTGTGGGAACTGTTTTAAACTCAGACATACTATGTATATGTGTATCTTTGTTTGTACCAACAAACAATGGCAATTATACAACAATATGACTGAGATCCCACTTAGCAATTCAAAAGCTCAAAAACCCTTTCCATGGTATTACTGTTTTGAATTGCTTGTATCTTCATAGCCTGTGAACCAAATCACATGACATAGGGAGCGATCTTGTAGCCAAGCGTATGTACTATTTATAACTCCACCAAAGCTAAGCTAAATTCCCACAGTGTTTGGCAGTGCGCTTCGTGCACTGCTGTAAGGGTTAGTATGGAAAGGGTTTTTGAGGTCACTGTAGGTCCACGTGAGCGAGCATTGTGTCTGTGGCAGTGGTGCACATGCCGCCCATGATGAGCATGGCGGCTAGGCATTGTACCTTTTCTATTTGCTTTGCGAAATCTCTTGCTCCACAGCCTTTCTCTTTCTTCCCTCTTCCTTTCCTGAGTAGCTCCGTTCCCCAGATGTCTATGGCATAGAGCATTTTTGGGATGGCGACTGACTCATATAGTTTTTTCATTATTTTCCCTTTTATCCCCTTCGTTGTCCATGCCATTCTTCCACAAGCTAGTATGTATTTTGTGCCTTTCGCTATTGCATATGCGGCGTGGTCTTTGAACCGCAGTTCGTCATCTAGTATTACTCCCAAGAATTTGCATGATCGTTGCGGCTTGACATGGTGGCCTTGGATGGTGAGGCTGGGCTGAGGTATCGAAGTTGACTTTCCCCTATTGTTGGGGTCCAAGTTCCTCCCACGTGTGATGCATAGTAGAGCCATCTTTTCCCACTCGAATTCCACTACATGCTTTTCTCCCCATTCTATAGCTCCCCCTTTGTCTTCTATGAGTTTTTGAGTTTGCTGTTTGCTTCTTCGAAGGACTCTCCCCTGGCTGCGAAGGCTGTGTCATCGATGAATCTGAGGCTGATTAAATCTTTTTGGTTTTTTGCAAGATTGATGAGGTCGGTGTTGTAGAAGAGGAAGGCAATAGGGAAGAGTGGGCATCCTTGGTCAAGGCCTATTGGGATGAGGAAGGGGTCTGAGGTGAAATCGTCAAATGTGAGAATGGTTTGTCGGCCCGTCAGGCATCTTTTGTACCACTCTATGTACTCGTGGGGTAGCCCCCACATTCGCATGTTGTGGAACAGCTTTGCAGGGATGACGCTAGGGAAGGCGGCTTTTACATCGAGGAAAAGGGCGGATACGTACTTGTCCTTTGGGCATGCCCAGGCATCGTAGGTGAACTTGGTCAGTAGGTGGATAGAGTCAATTGTTGTTCTTCCTGGGCGTCCCCCGAAGTGTGTGGGCGGGAGCATGCTATGGGTTTCTGCTAGGTATGAGATGTCGTCAGCTACGCATGATGATAAGATTTTTGCCATCATGTCCAGCAGTGTGATGGGGCGGTATGCTTTTGTTATTGTGTAGTCTGGTCTACCTGGTTTCCGGAGTATGACTGTTGTGGAGGTTTTCCACTGTTCCGGGTAGTATTCTTGGGTGAACGTGGCACGGAAGATGGGGCCTAGATGGGGGACAAGGAGGTCAGCACATTTTGTGAAAACGATGTTGCAAACTCCATTTGGGCCCAGGGCTTTGTATGGTGAGAGGCGGGCGATTGCATGCTCTATTTGTATATTCATGACTAGTTGGAAGGCGCAGCTGGGATTGGGGTATCTGTCCAGTTGGTCGTCAAAGGTCTGGGTGGGAGCTGCTTTGAAGAATGTTTTGTATAGGAGTTCGCTCTTCTCCCGGTTTGTTTGCTCGCTGGGTGTGGGATTAGTGGAGTTAGTTCTGAGATTCGGGAAACATGATATGAAGGAATCAGATGGTTCGTTGACCAGGTACTTGTGTATGTCCCAGAGATTGCTGCCCTTGACATTCTCCAGATACTCTATCCAGTATTCCTCTTTCTCTTTTTCAATGCTTGCGTCTAGTCGAGTGCAGGCTTCCTTGTACTGGGCATGGATGGGATGGGTCCTTTGTTGGCGTTTTGCGTACACGGTGTTGGCCAGGGACTTGACTTCCTTGCTTAGTCAGTCAAGTTCCGGGTTCCACCATTGTTTCGAGTGGGGGGCGGGTTTGCTGACTGGGACATGTTTGTTGATAGCTGAGTGGATCATGTCGGTTAACTGGCTCAGGTGCAGTTGTAGGAGGTGGGCCAAGTCAATTTCAGATGGAGGGGGGAGTTTGCTAAGTTTTTTGGAAAGGTGTTCTTCGAAATTTTCCCAGTTGGTTGCCCTATAGTTCTTCAGCGGCGGTGGGTTGATGCGGTCTGGGTTAAGGTTGATTTTGGTGATGATGGGATAGTGGTTGGTGCCTATAGGGCATAGGTCAGGTTGGACGGTGCATATATGGATTGTGTCAAGAAGGTGGGAGATGCAAAAGGCATTGTCTGGGCGGGTGTGGTTACCAGTGGTGTTTGCTTTGAGTGTGGGAAGGCCTTCGGATAGCGCCATGAGGAGGTCATATGTTGCGAGGAGTTCAAGGAGTGGTTGGGCGGCTCGGAGGTTAGCAGCTGTGAAGAGGTGTTGGTTTCTGGGTTCGTCCCACATGGGGTGATGACGGTTGAAATCGCCCATGAGTAGGATGCCTCCTGCAGGTCTGTCGTTTGATGTGTTGTCTGTGGTGAGGTGGTTTTCCAGAGCACATAGTGTGTCGTCGTATAGGATGTCGTTGTATATGTTGTAGATATGGATCTTTCCGAAGTTGCTCTTCAGCTCGATGCCTGTGATGTTGGGGCTGTCGAAAGGGATGACACGCCAGCCGTCCTTGGAGATGGTTTTGTTGATGAGTATTACTGAACGAGTCTGGGTGGCGTGGTCTTTGTTGTGGGTAGAGGGTTATATCATGTTCCATTTTGAGTTGGCTGTGGTGAGGTTGACAGTGTTGATTACGGGTTCTTGAATGAGTACTAGGTCATATCGGTCGGGGTCGAGGTTTTGAAGCATGTGTTGCTGCGCTTTTCGTGATTTGTTGATATTCTGTTGCCATATGTGAAGCTGTTGGGATTGTGGTGGGATAGGGTTGTGCTGATTCATTGGTCTAGGCTGTAGAAGTGATCCTCTGTGTCCAATTGGGCGTCAGCTGGACAGCTGGGGGAGTACCGGCCCGTGGAGGCAGCGGCGATGGCGGTGGCAGGGCTGGGTTGGGTGTGGCCCGGGCCCGGTAATTGGGATTGGGAGAAGAAGGTGTCTATGTGGCTTCGTTGGTGTCCATTCCTCCATCCTGCATCTTGGGTACCGACCGGGGAGTTACTGTTAGGGTTGCACGTGTTATGTTGGCAGCGGTGGGACCTGCATCCCGCTGGGCCATTTCGGATGTGTTGGAGCAGGGCAGAGAGGGAGACAGGGGGCGGGTGGGAATGGGGCAGTGTTGATCTTTCAGGAATTAGATGACTAGAATGCTAGGCTATATCCTTCAACTATTCCTCTGGCCCCCAATCTGACTATTAGCTGGTGACAGACAACTTATCTACCAGATCAAACAGAAGACTTGCCTTAGACTTGCCTTGTGAGTGAGTTTAATAGTTTAGTCAATTGGCTCACCGGTTGTTCTTCCTTTCCCGAATGGTTAGATTCTAAGAAAAGGGTTTGGCTTGTTCCTAGCTATGTAGAGTTTATTTTATCTCACTTTATGGAGATAGGTTTTGTCTACTATTTTAGTAGGTTTTGGATTCTTGAGTGTCTAGGCTTGCTTGGCTAGACTGTAGGTTAGTGTAACTATAGTAGGGGTAGGCTACTATTTATTGATCACTTGACTTGCTTTTGAAGCAAGAGATTTGAGGCTAGAATTGTCTTTCTAGACTTTTCTTATTATTTGGTTGTTAAGGCCTTATAGCAGTTTTTGCTATCTTATTGACCGTGGGAAACTTCCTATTTAGGTCACTCAGTGGTTACTCAATATGGGTTATAATAAACCTTATTTATTGGATCACTGGAGTGCAAGTTCTGTGCAATATTCTAATCCCTTAGGGCCCGGATAGCAATGGAATCCAGTCCAGTTTTTCAAAAAACCTAACTCCCAACCCAACCCTCCACGTGACCTGAGGTTGGGGTGGAGCTTCAGCATCTGCGGTATCATATATCATTCTAATTGATCGCTATGGATAGCAGCAGTGCAGATGGATCCTAACCACAGCGTCGTCCCTCAATACCCCTCAGCTGGATCCCATGACGAGACAGAGACAGAAGATGATCTCACAGACAGTCTCTTCCGCATCATGCTGATCCAGAATGAACAACTTGGCCTCATCATGATGAAAGCCTTCCAAATCATGGCTGACACCGTCATTTCCTCCTGCACTGACCCCATTTCATATCATACATCCATTCTGACTGGTCAAATGTGGGTTCAGGAGCTTCTCAATGGCCACCCGGATCACATTCGCAATGAGCTAGGCGTCCAAAAACATGTTTTCCAACAGCTTATTGATGAACTCACGTCCCAAGGGTTCACCAGTACAAAGAACGTCATGATCGAAGAGCAACTGGCGATTTTCTTATATACCTGTGTGACTGGTTTAACATGTAGGCATGTCGGGGAGCGCTTTCAGCGATCTAATAGCACAATTTCAAAGTATGTTGTTTCCTTTCCTCTCCGAATGCTGCTAATATCACTAGGTATTTTCACATGATGCTAGGAGCCTTCTTGTCGACAAGGATATATACCAAATATGTCAAGCTACCGCATTCCAACAATCCTGTCCCGGCACGCATCATTGACGACCCCGCCATATACCCTTACTTCAAAGACACCATCAGCGCCATTGATGGAACTCACATTGCGTGTACACCATCTGCAGCTGAGCGGGATGCAACTCACAATCGGAAAGGTTTTCATTTGCAGAACTGCCTCGTTGCTTGCAGTTTCAACCTCAACTTTGTGTATGTACTTAGTGGGTGGGAGGGCTCAGTGGCCGATGCTTCTGTGTATCATGACGCGTGCACAACGGACTTTACAATTCCGGATGGCAAGTATTACCTTGCAGATGCAGGATATCCCATCTGCCCACAGCTTTTGGTCCCCTACCGCGGCACACGATATCATTTGCCAGAATGGGATCGCGCACAAATCAGGCATGTTTTCAGTTTCCTATGTCCTCAATGCACTAACCTTCTACAGACCTACCAATTCACGTGAATACTTCAACCTCCATCATGTGCAGCTCCACAATGTTGTCGAGCGTATCATTGGTGTCCTCAAGCGGCGATTTCGGATCCTGGTGATCCCACCTGAATACAACATGGATATCCAAGCGAAGATTCCTCCTGCTCTCTGTTGCATCCACAACATCATTTGCCAGTACGATCCTGAGGAGTTGAGTGATACCGAGCTGCAGTCGCCTGCTGCACAATGTTCGGATGATCGGGTCAATCAGATGGGAGCCTTGGCAGATGGTTTTATCACAGCTGTTGAGCGGGACAGGATGGTGGCGAAACGGGACGAGATCACAGAGGAGTTATGGCAAGATCATCTGTCCTATGTTCGTAATCAGAGTACTTAGTACATGTGTTTGTGTTTGGAATTCGAATGCTCGGCCAGGCGGTCACAATCGCATTGAATGGATACATCGTTTGAGTCAGAAGAGAACATAGGAAGTACACTACATACAGTACTACATTTTCTTGCTCGCCTCTGCAATCTGTTTCTTTAGCCAGCTCTGCCACACCTCACTCATGTTATCAGTTGATGCAAGAACTATGTATGCGTCAACATCATCAGTATTTGACCCAAAAATGTCAAACATGGAAACTAATTCCTCAGGTGTAAGGAAATCCTGATCAAGCTGCAACAATAGTGTCCTTGCATTCTTCCTCTGCTCCATAATATTTGATACAATTTGTGGAGATGTGGCACTTGATAGTGCAGGCGTGGATGCTTCTGTCCTTGACGACGAAGCGTGCATTGTACGAATGAGGTCCATGTTGGTATGGAAAGTTTGTTGAAGCATGTTAATATTGTCGTGAAGCTCACCGATTTCTTGAGTTTTCTGCATTGCTCTTTGTTTGTGGCTGCCGGTGGATGCTCCAGATACTACATTTGCCACTGGTTTTGATGAACCTGGGGATGACGCCATGGATACATCATCGTCATCAGCCTTGCACTTATTTTCTATGTGGGCCGAGATGCTTGAGGATGGGTTGAGTGAGCTTGCAGACGACAATGCAACGTATGATGAAGGGACAGAAGGTGGGAGGAAACCGGAAGATACTAGGACACTGGATGACGGTGGTGACACAACGTGAGATGTTGAGAAGGTAGATAACGTTGGTGAGTAGGCTGGCACTGGCGGTAATGAATCTGAGGGAGTCGGAACTGTGAAAGATAACGCTTGAGACGCCTCAACGGCATGAAGTGGAGCATTCTTGTGATTTCCTATACCCTTTGACTTCACGAGGGATAGCATCTTGTCATAGTGTAGTCACCCTTTGTGCTTGAATTTGGCTACTCCCTTCATAGTCTGTACTCACCATGACCATAAGTAGGGATTAAAAAACGGCAAAAGAAAAGTGTACTTTTACAATATTGTCCCAGACCTGTTGGCTTTCTGGCCTGACATCCGCACCTTTCTCCAGGGAGTACATGAGTCCTGACATGTTCGCGATCTTGTGAACAGCTTCAAATATACTTTTCATCTGTTATCTAATCAGAACGTCCAACAAGAATATAATGATAATACTGTACTCGTTTCCATTTTTCTCTGCAGCTATGCGCTGTTTTGGCCCCTCCCCAGACAGGCTGAGGGAACTTACTAGCGACATCAGTCCAGAATGCCGGCCTAAACATCTGACCATCCCCCATCATCACCTTGTTTGCTAATATACTCTCGAGAAGGAAGTCTTCATCCTGGGGAGTCCAGTAGGCAGATATCAGACCTGATTTTGCAGCTGATCGACTTCTGTCGCTGCCAGAGTGTGACGCATCTTCTGTGTCAGTGGCTCTCTCTTTCCCTTTCTTTCCTTTCGATCCAGGGGATGCTTGACCAGTCCGTCTGGGAGGCATGGGGGCGACAAAGAAAGTGGGCGACACGATATTGACAGGCTATGCGCTGTTTCAAGCCATACATCTCCGGTATGTCTGTGCTATGCTGCTCGGCATCCCGGCTCCCTCACTGACACTAAAGCTCCGCCCCAACCTCAGGTCATGTGGAGGGTTGAGTTGGGGGTTGGTTTTTTTGAAAAAACCGGACTGGATTCCGTTGCTATCTGGGCCCTTAGTTACTAGATATTCCTAGATTAGATTTATCTAGGTTACAATGCCTTTCTGCTAAGTGGCCACCTAGTACTAAAGTGGTTAGACTGAAGGGAGTGTGCCTTTCTGCTTAGTGGCTGTGTTCCCTTTCCTGATATGGTAATAGCTTTCTGCTTTAGTGCTATTACTACTTATGGTACCTATTGGCAGAGGAGCCTCTCTCACTTAGAATAGGTTTCAGGTGATCTTTCCTCAGTGTCCTCCTCAGAGGGGAGAAGATAAGATAAGATTCTTGCAGTCAGATCTTGCCTCCTTTTATGCTATTCTACACAAGGCTGTACTGGTTCCCAATTTATTCCCTTGCCTTGAGCCATTGGTGCCTCTAGAGGAGAGTACACCTGATTTGGACAGTTATGACTCATGTGGAGTCATAATGACTCATAATGACTCATGGGGCTGTGCTATGACTCACTCTGAGTCATAAGGCTGTGCTGACTCATAATGACTCACTCTGACTCACATTGATT
>JBBPSL010000269.1:0-21733 GCA_038093555.1 Butyriboletus appendiculatus
TAGTGAGTTCGGGTATAGGGGCTATTGATAGGGGCTAAATGCGAAAGTCATTGTATAAAATAGTAGAAATAAAAGGGAAAATAATACGGTCTATAACATGGACGGTGGTATCGTATGATCCATCGTAGTGTTTGGGGGTACCGATACAGAGTTCAGTCTTCTTGGTGGAAGACATTGGTGACAAAGGTGGTGGTAGAACTGGGAGGGTTCTTGGTTGATATGGCGATGGGGGTACTGCCGTTACCAGGGAGGGTGACGGTGGTGAAGGTGTCCGAGGTAGGACTAGACTAGCTGATAGGTTATGAGCTAGGCGAAGGGCGTTGTTATGGTCTCCTTAGGATGGGAGGTCAAGGTCAGTGTTCAAAGGAGGTTGTTCTTCTTGGTCAGAGGGTTCAGCATCGGTGGGGGGTGTCTCAGGACGAGTTCACCACCAGGCGGTGTTCAAGGTTGGTCATTGGTGAGAAATGTTGGAGGACTATGCGGGGATAGCCTCATTGGAGAGTTTAGACCTTTTGTTACGACTGTTCCAGGTAGGACCAGGCGTAGGCTCAAAATGAATCAAGGACTGCCAATGTGAAGTCGGTGGACAAAGATCAAGGGGTTTCCTTGATAAAGGACAACTAGTCCTGGTGATCATAGAAGTCACCTAGTCGAGAGAGTCGAGAAAGAGTGCCTCCTCAAGAGTGAGGTGAAGTCTTGCAGAGATCCAAGGAAGTGGGTTTAGATTGTTAGAGCAGGTCTAAACTAGGGAAACAGCGTAGATGACTGAGGTTTATATACGAGAGTGATAGAAACCGAGGGAAGGACATGGAAGGTCTATGACAAAGCATGGAAGGTGGAGGAACGTCGTGGAATCCTGTAGAAGCAGGTGAAGGGGTTCCGCGAAAGAAGTACAGTAAAAGGTACAAACCAATGGCATAAGTGTATCATGGAATTGTGGAAAGAAGCTGTGGAACACTATGGAGTTTTGGAAGAAGGCGTTCCGCGTTAGAAGTACACATGATAATGGTAAGTGTGTCGTGGGTAAAAGGGGAAAAGGGGAGGGATCGTAACAGTTTACTGTCACAAGAAATCTCAACACAGAATCTACCTTTTAATCGCCTGGAAGTTGATTCTTAGAGAGAGGATAGTGTTACAGACCGTATTATTTTTCCCTTTATTTCTACTATTTTTCCCGATTTTATATAATGACTTTCGCATTTAGCCCCTATCAATAGCCCCTATACCCGAACTCACTAAATACTCAAGCCCTTCAGAGATCTAGCCCCATCGGCCTCATAGCAGCCTCATGCCATTCCCCTTGACTCATTCATGGTCTAGATCGCCTCATATATGCATAAGTTTCCACATGTTAGTCCGGATCACCTCATGCTCGCCTCATGCCCCTATCCATGACTCGTCTACCTCATATACTCCTCATGTATAGCTTCCCTTCCATTCTATGGCTATACTAATACACATGTTATCCTCATGTTAGCTTCACACATCAGGCATGTAGCATAGCATATCGTTAGATCTAGTGTACACAAGTGTAAACCCCTATCTAGTAAATAAAGGCCCAAGAGCCGCCAGAGGACCTCAGTCTTGTCCTCTTGGTCTTTCCCACTCATTGTCAGTGAGGGCTAGGAGCTACTTGATCATCTTTACTTGCCTTCATCTTGATTAGCCTTACTGGTAAGGTTTGGTCGTTTCAAACATTGTGCAAGCTGCGACACAAAAGGACACCCCTCATGGGCCTGCAACTGCCCGATGTTCCTAGAAGAAAAGAAAAAACTCCAACAAAAGTCATGCTCGACTAACTACAGATTTTTCCCAGTAATAGATGACCTATCAACCTGGGAGGAACTCAATACAGACACCCTCCCTATGGCCCCCTCTCTCCCACCTCACATATATAATGAGCTAACACCCAACGTTGAGCACACAGATATCCCCAACACCGCAACATATAGAAGGAACGACACAAACTTCAATGGTCCAGCCTGTTTATCCACTAGAGGAGGACGACCATCCGCCCCACCCCATCTCAATGCAAGAAACTGACCACTTATGCAACAAACCCAACCAAACCATGCACAAAAATGTTTGGATGGCTATGGATATGTTGACCTGCATCAAACTTGTTTCATGCACAGTCAGAAGCAACAACCTGAATAGAATAAATTCTACCACTTGCAGCAGTTAGAATCTTTCAATACTCTAGGGCCCAATGACCCTCAGTATGACCTATTACCCTTCCAATTTTCAGAATTTTTTATTAAGAAATTCAAAAGATATTAATGTTTCTCAAAACATAGCTCTTTTACTATCTACAAGTACACGGCTAATGTAAATATCTAACTTAGTAAATAATATGTATATAGTTAAGTGCCAGTGAGAGAAAGTGAACATGTGACCAAATCCTACACAGCCTTGTATCACATGACTAGTATTCCATAACATTCCATGGAATTCCATGAAATTCTATAGTGTTCTATAGTATTCTATGGATCAGTCATCATAAGCTTGGCATTTGTAAGGAAAGTCTTGGCCTTTGTCAGCAATCTCTTGGCACTTGTAAGCAGCCAAGCCCCTGTATTTATCTATAAAAGGAGAGCCCTTCAGGCCACTAAGAGAGCAGGTTCTACCCTCAAAGGTTCTACCCTCAAAGATTTACCCTTAGTGGTTTCATCTCAATCAGAGAACTTCTCTCAAGGAGAAGAATTCTCACCCCACTTGGACTTCCCCTCACAGGCAACCCTCAGAGGACCTTGAGCAGGACCATCTCCATAGTTTGGATTGCTAGTTAGATTGTTAGAAGTAAAGACTTGTAGCCAATAGTGCACAAGTAAAATAGGACACCTTTTGGGAGAAAACTCTAAATAGGGCAACAAAAGGGAATAGATCCCCAACACTCTAATACTACTAGAACCTAAACAACCCTGCTACTCTGCTGACTGCCCACCTAAAGGGTTAAGTGACAGTATAGCCAAACAAAGCCTGAATTTGCATTCTCCTTAGCAAACAATAAGATTGTGTTACTATAACCTATCTGAGTGACCTAAGTGAAGTGTGAACCCATTCCAGCATTTTCTGGAACATCTTAACATCTTAACAATCCAGCATATCTGCGGATTACCAGCCACAAAGTCATTGCCTTGTATAGCAATTGACTTATTTGACCTTCTACAGTAACCTATTCTAACAAATCCTAGCAACCTAGTAGTGTTGACTAGCATACATTTAGACATGTTTACTGTTGTTTACACTTGTTTACACCACTAACACCTTACTAACTAGACCACAGTTGAATTCACTCAATTTCAATTCTTTGACGTTTATTGGGAATTGGCGAACAACCCATGCACTTAGTTACACTAAGTACCTAACTGACTCACATCTAGTTGAGCTAGATACTGTTTCATCTAGGAGGTATACAGTGACCTCAAAAACCCTTTCCATACTAACCCTTACAGCAGTGTGTGAAGCGCACTGCCAAACACTGTGAGAATTTCGCTTAGCTTTGGTAAAGTTATAAATAGTACATACTCTTGGCTACAAGATCGCTCCCTAGGTCATGTGATTTGGTTCACAGGCTATGAAGATACAGGCAATTCAAAACAGTAATACCATGGAAAGGGTTTTTGAGCTTTTGAATTGCTAAGTGGGATCTCAGTCATATTATAGTATAATTGCCATTGTTTGTTAGTACAAACAAAGATACACATATAAATAGTATGTCTGAGTTTAAAACAGTTCCCACACTTCTTGATTCTCAACCATCATTATGGTCAGATCTCTTTCTTTTACTCAACAAAACACCATCCTCTCTTTGCTTGATTCTGGCCATTCTGGTGAAGCCATTTCTAAGCAAACTGGTGTCAGCCCTTCTGCCATATCCAAACTTCATTCCAAAGAGCATTCTGGTCTTTTCAAAGCTGTTGGAGGTCATCCTTTCAAGCTTACCCCTGCCAATATTCATCATGCCCAATATCTTATTGCCTCTGGAAAGGCTGAAAATGCTGTCCAAGTGACCAGATCACTTACCAACATCATCAACCAACCTCTCTCTGCCAGTACTGTCTGCCTCCACTTGAAGAAAGCTGGTATGAAAGCTGTAGTCAAGTCCAAATGCCCTATTCTCTCTACTAGACATCGCATAGCTCATTTGGATTTTGCCTATGCTCATAAGGACTGGACTATAGAGGACTGGAAGAGGGTACTATGGTCTGATGAGACCAAAATCAATCACCTAGGGTTAGATGAATGCAAATGGGCATGAAAAAGGGCAGGTGAGGGCCTTAGTGATAGGCTGATGCAGGGAATCCTCAAGTTTGGAGAAGGTTCTCTCATGATGTGGGGCTGTATGACTTGGGAGGGAGTTGGTTTTGCTACCAAGATTGATGGTAGGATGGATGGAGACCTCTACCTTCAAATTTTGAAGGATAAACTCCAACAAACCCTGAAGTATTATGGTCTCAATCCTTCTAATATCAACTTTCAGCAGGATAATGACCCCAAGCACACCTGCAGGCTGGTCAAGAATTGGCTAGAGGAGCAAGAATTCAACACTATGGTGTGGCCTGCACAGCCCCCTGACCTAAACCCTATTGAACATCTCTGGAGTTGTCTTAAGAGAAGGCTTGCACAGCATGAAAACCACCCTAGTGGAATTCATGAATTGTGGGAAAGAGTTCAAGTGGAATGGGATAGGATACCAGTTGAGGAGTGTCAGAAGTTGATTGAAAGTATGCCTAGGAGGGTTCAGGCAGTGCTTAAAGCAAAAGGAGGCTATACCAAGTACTGATAATGTTCAAATACCCTTTTTCATTCAAAAGCTCAAAAACTCTTTCCATGGTATTACTGTTTTGAATTGCCTGTATCTTCATAGCCTGTGAACCAAATCACATGACTTAGGGAGCGATGTTGTAGCCAAGTGTATGTACTATTTATAACTCCACCAAAGCTAAGCGAAATTCCCACAGTGTTTGGCAGTGCGCTTCGCGCACTGCCGTAAGGGTTAGTATGGAAAGGGTTTTTGAGGTCACTGTATTTCCCCTAGCTTATAGTGTTCTAACCACGGGAGGCAAAGCAAAAGTCTGGGGAAGCCCATTTCTTTGTTGTTTCCATTGCTTTCGCCTGCATAGAAGTCAACGCTTTCCACTTCCACCCAGATGAAATCGAAACAATCACCCCCACAACGGTCACCCCCAAATGGACATCCAAAACCACCATCCAATGAAAGATGACATACCCCTAGTGACAATCCAAGACATGGAGGCAGAAGAAAATGAAGACGTCTGCATTTATTCCAATGGCTCTGGACAAAATGGCCAAATAGGAGGGGCTGCAATCTTGAGAAGACATGGAAGAAACATATGAAGCCTCAAATTCCACCTGGGGGAGGACACCGATCATACGGTCTACAAAGGCTAAGTGATAGGAATGATACTCGCAGTAGAACTACTGAAAAACTCCCACAGAATCCGATCGGCATCCATCGCCATCAACAACAAAGCAGCCATCCTCACGTCCAACACGTATAAAACGAGCCCTGCCCAGTATCTATGGAACATCTTCCATACAAATCTCAACAATGTGCTGATGAAACACAGATTAACCTCCCTCACAGTCAGATGGTCCCCAGGACACTCATGAATCCCAGGAAACGAAAAAGCCGATGAATTAGCCAAGCTGGCAGCAGCCAGGGAGACCTCCCATCCATGACTGCTTCCCACACAACTTCGACCAAAAAGAAATCAGACAAGACACATTCTACCAAGATGCAAAGCCGCCGCAAAACAACTGTTGTACCAAGACCTCAAAAGCCTACAACAAGAGATATTCAACAGTTTGAAAAGGACAGAATGGGCACACCAAGTCGACAAATTCCTTCCATCTAATGCCTTTTTGAAACTCACTGATGACTTTCATAAAAGACACTCGGCCATACTTTTCCAGCTTCGCACTTGCCATGCCCCGCTCAACCAGCATCTAAATCGCATATCGAAAGCGCCGTCACCACTATGCGACCACTGCAAAACCCAAGAAGAAAGTGTCTTCCACTACATGATGGAATGCCCATCATTCAGCAACCAACAGGCATGGCTATGCCAAACGATTCATAACAAAGGCAAAACCTATGATTTCGCATCACTGTTAAGCGACCCAAAGTGCATTCCCGAAACACTCAGATTCTTCCACACGACGCAACACTTTGAACGAACATTTGGAGACCTAACCCCTTCCAAAGAGAGACAATCATAATCACACAAGTATCATTCTGAATCCAACTAGAGACCAAGTGCTCACTCACCCCACCCCACACGGACACCGCATGAAATGCAGACCGCAATCCGAAACAAACCAAAGAGACCGCTATGCACAACCACACATCTCACATCACTTCAATACCAGACCATGAAGGACCAAAGAAGGGTTAAAAAGATGAGAGGAGCATAGATACACAAGGAGCACATGTCTAGCAAAGGGCGCAGTGTCCTATTGGACAATAAACACGGAAAAAAAAAATATATATATATATATATATATATTGATGACTACCACACCCAAAGCAGTTGAAAGGTGGTTGGGTGGGGGAGTTAGGGGCTGTTCTAGGGGCATTGGTAGTAGGTCTAGGTAATATTTGCCTAGGGTCCTGAGTACTAGTATTATTGTACCTAGTACTATTATTCCCAATAGTACTTGTTTTCCTTGGTTTCTCAATGATGTGAGTGATCTTGGGGTTGAATAGTAGTGCTTTGAAGTAGGCCCTTGCATATCCAGGATCATTAACACTAAGCTTGCTCATTTCATCTATGAGCTGATCAATCCCATTAGTGGTAGTCTTAGTAGTCTTCTTCTTTTCCTTCTCCTTCTTGTCATGAATTTCATAGGGGCAACTCTCTGTTTCCTTGGCTCTGGGGTGCTCTGAAGATTTTCTAGCCTTACTGGGCTTCTTGTGCTTCTTTCTAGTAGTCTCATAGTCACTTTCATCTGTGTTACTAGAATCACTGTCAGAATCGGTGTCAGATTCATATTCTAAGTCATTGTCATTTGTAGAATGGTAAGGTAGATGCCACAAAAAACTGACCGTGAGGTGACAGACTGTGATAGTGGACAAATGAGTATTGCTGACAGATGCCGAGCATGCCATTTTCTGACTCAGTAAGTTAGCATGGAAGGTGAACTCACAGTGAATAACTAGTCTATAACTATGATAATAAATATAGAACCACTGATAATATCCTAGTCAGGAACTTGATGAGTGACTTGAACTGTTTGCCACTGGCCCAGGATGTGAACTTGCCAATGTGTTATCAAATTGATGCATGATGCTGTCTGGAAGGACATGGTGACCATAATATTCTTGATTGCCCATGCAACTTGAGATCTACTGTATTTAACCCTTTATTATAAGCATCAACAAATCTTGCTGATTAGATGGAGAACCTAACAGCAGATTGAGTGTGAGGCAATCCAACCGATCACAAGCATTGTGACTGTGACTGACTTATCATCACATTGACAATAAAGGAACTGCTCTAAGTGAATTTATCACATTATGCTCCAAATCAGCCTCTGATGATGAGCAATCTTTCGTGTGATAGATGCACTTTGCATAACCCCAGCATTGTTCAAACAAGTTCAACTCACAATGAAATTTGAGTAAGAATATGACATCAAACCCTCGACTGTGACAAGTTGTCTCAAGAAGAGATTCAACATTTGCGAAATCAGGTTGAGTGTATAACAGACAATGGCAGCAGCAATCAGCTGTGTTTGCAGGACATTTGAAATCCTTACATTCTGTCTTCAGGTGACTGGCATTGGTGTAGCCATGTTTGACAAGGATTTGGGCCATGCCCTTGAACCATCCTGCCTTCTCATAACTGTCTGGAAATTAAAGTGACTGTGGCATGCCATCTGGAAAGTGGCATTCGCTCATGCGTAGTTTTTCCTTGATAGGCTTTCCATTCTCTTCCAGAATAATATTCCCATTGTTATCATGGCAAGTCTTGGACACTCCCCAGGTTTTGGATGGTCCTTTTGGCATCCGGCGAGCTACCAACACATCATCAGCTTGTTTGAGGTGAGTTGTTGCATTGTCAAAGATAAGGACATGGTCCTCATTGTCATAATGCTTCACCAGGATATCCATTGCCTTCTTTGCATGAGCAATGATGTCGTTATTTGTAAAATAGCCATTGTGAGATTTTCCCAGCTTGAAAAGAATGAGTGCAGTCTTTGAGTCTCCATCTCGTGAGCAAAGCCATCCATAATCAGCAGACACAAAGTGTGCGACCATTAGAGAAGAGCCCTCCCCCTTTGGCTGTGGTACTGCACCCTTGGATTTATGAACCCAACACTGTTTCCTCCAATTATTTGCATAGAAGATGGACTCATCAAGAAACCACATGACAACTTGGCGACCAGAGCCATTATTAGCTTCAATAACCTTGTCTGCACAAAAATCGCTAGTATCACTATCCTTTTTCCACTTCTGCATTCATTGTTGATAATACAGCCATGCAGGAATAAAAATGTTTTGACAGTACTGAACGACATTATCACGCTTGTGACCATCAGAATACTGGCCAGTGGGTTCCTTTTTCCAGCAGTAACCAAGCCTTTCCATCCACCGTTGTGCTGTCCTCAATGTGATTGGCCATTTGAACTGGGAATGTTTGAGCTTCTCTGGTGTGGATAAATAATCCACGAGATCCTGTGCAAAAACCCATTTTCTGAGGCTTTGGAGGCGGAGTTGCAGATCAGCAACAAATGATTCATCATCAATGTGCAAGACCTTTCAGTGTGGCAACCGTAGCGGCACAAATGTTCTGTCTAAAATATAGGCCTTGCACCACCTCTGGAGAGTGTGAGAAAGGTATGCTCATTCATTTTCCCTGCATTCTGAGCTGCCTGATCAGCCACACTCATCTATTTTTTTCCCAAGCAGGTTTGTACTGCTCACATCTGTATAAAGCCACAAAAAGCTTTTCATGTGTATTAGCCTCTCCACGAGGATGGGTAGGTAGCTGCCTGAGCTAGATTGACCACAAACTAACTTGCAAAGGTCCTGGTATGCACTCCGTGCTTCCTCGACAGAAGGTGGTTGCCTCAGCTCAAAGCAATAGTCATGACCACTGTTGGCAGATCCTGGCAGCTCATGATGATCATCCAAGTCACTATTTGAGTCCGAGTCCAAATCCAAGATCTTGTCTGCCCTTCGATGCCCAGCAGCAATGTCATCATTGTTGTCAACCTGTGACAGTGCAGGGATAGGTCCATCAAGTATGCTGCTACTCTGGACCTCAATTAATCCATCAAAGGTTTCGTTGTGTCTTGTCCAGCTCCAACTCAGCATACAGAGGTACTCTTCCTCATCCTCCATCTCCTTGCAGGTGACTTTGAATAGATTTGGCTCCTGAGCAATCTGGTGACTCAGATCAGCAAGCAGCTAATGATGAGGTCTCAGTTAGTGTTCAAGTTGTATTGCTGACTCCGAGTCAGATCTCTTTACTGTGCTCACTTTGTTTTCATGATTCAAAGCTTGGTATCTGAGGATTGCATCCTTGAGCTGTGCAGTCCTAGCTCTCATTGCTGCACTTTGGAGGTTCTTGGCCCAGATTGCATGGGCCCTCTTCTTCCTGGGCATGTCAAATGGTCGCACAGCCACATTTATTTAGCACTGTTACTGAGCAATGTTGATTTTGTTCGGAGCTTTAGTTAAATTAATAATATTTTTATAGTATTTCTCTTGCAATGTCTACTACTTATTTGTATCTTCATTTCTCACCAAATTGTACTGCTGATAGGTTCATGGATACTATCTGAATATGACTACAGTAGGGATTTCCAACAAGTGATGTAGTCCTATTACTATTAATTTTACAAGACTCATTCCTGCAAAATGTCACATTTGATCACGTGAGGTTTGTCGCTTTTCTGTGGCATCTACCTTATTGGGTGGATAACCCTTTTTGGTCAAATCGGTAGTGATGTAGCAATTGCTCTACAATAGTGCTAATCTTCCTACTGGAGAAAGGCTTGAAGATATTCTTAGCATCCCCAGGTAATAAATGAGTTTCTACTTTGTCTCGCATGTCTCTAGGGATTCCTAGCCAGAAGTAGGTATTATAGTCACCATCTTGAATGACATTTTCAGCCTTAAGCCATTGGCCTATGACTATAAACTTTCTGACATATTGTTTCTAGACCGCTAGGCTATCTAGGGGCTTCTTGTAATATTTCTTTACAAACCTCTCAATGTCACCTTTCTGGTAACGGGCTTCTTCTCGCTCTGCATTGTATAGTAAGAGTAGTTTGGCTTTTTAGATCTTCCCAATGATTGGCTTTGTATTTATCCAATAGCTTGATAAGGTGGCATGCTTCAGTGCTGCAGTAGTCAGTAATGTCTTTGCATTTCTCCTCTTCACTAGTGATTTGGCAATGGATCAATAGCCTCTTGTATTGCCATAGAAAATCCTTGATTTTGTTATAGTGTTCCTTGAACTTGTCAAGGGCATCTCTATTTTTTCAGCTAGATAGCAGATGGGGTCCTTAATTAGGAATTTCTGAAACCATAGTAGCCAGTGTGATTTTTGATGTAGTATTGGATAGTGGTTGTTGGGCCAATTGAATTTTCTCTCAATGTCTCCTCGTGGTAAGCTCTAATTTGACTTCTATGCAGGCAAAAGCAATGGAAATACCGAACATTAGGCTTTTCCAGACTTTTGCTTTGCCTCCCATGGTTAGAACACTATAAGCTAGGGGAAATATACCTCCTAGATGAAACAATATCTAGATCAACTAGATGTGAGTCAGTTGAGTACTTAGTGTAGCTAAATGCACAGGTTGTTCGCCAATTCCCAACAAATGTTGAAGAATTGGAATCAAGTTAGTTCAATTGTGGTCTGGTTAGTAAGGTATTAGTGATGTAAACATGTCTAAATGTGTGCTAGTCAACACTACTGGGTGGCTAGGCTTTGTTAGAAAAAGCTTAGAAGGTCAAACAAGTCAATTGCTATAAAGGCAATGACTTTGTAGTTGAGAATATCCAGTAATACACTGGAATGGATTCACACTTTACTTAGGTCACTCATATAGGTTATAGTAACACATTCTTATTGTTTGCTAAGGAGAGTGCAATTCAGGGCTTTCTTTGGCTCTACTGTCACTTATCCCTTTAGGTGGGTAGTCAGCAGAGTTGCAGGGTTGCTTAGGGTCTGGTAGAATTAGAGTGTTGGGGATCTATTCACTTTTGTTGCTCTATTTAGGGTTTTCTCCCAAATGGTGTCCTATTTTACTTGTGCACTATTGGCTACAAGTCTTTACTCCTAACAATCTAACTAGCTATCTAAACAATGGAGATGGTCCCCCTTAGGGTCCTCTGTGGGTTGCCTGTAAGGGGTACTTCAAGTAGTGTGAGAATAATTCTCCCTGAGAGAATTTCTCTGGTTGAGATAAAACCAATAAGGGTAAATCTGCTCTCTTAGTGGCCTGAAGGGCTCTCCTTTTATAGATAAATGCAGGGGCTTGGCTAGCCAATCAGAAGGGCTGGCTGCTCACAAATGCCAAGAGATTGCTGACAAATACCAGAACTTTCCTTACCAATGCCAAGCTTTTACTGACTGATGCATGGAATACTATGGAATATCATAGATTCTTATGGAATTCCATGGAATGTCATGGAATACTGGTCATGTGATGCAAGGCTGTGTAGGGTATGGTCACATGTTCACTTTCTCTCACTCGCACTTAACTATATATGTATTATTTACAAAGTAGTTAGCCATGTACTTGTAGATAGTAACAAAGCTATATGTTGGAGAAAAATATTTATTTCTCATGGTTCTCATAGTAAAATATTCTGAAATTTTCAGAGGTGGTAGGTCATACTAAGGGTTATTTGTCCCTAGAGTATTAGAAGATTCTACCAGTTGCTACTGGTAGAATTAAATCCGTTCAGGTCATAGCTTCTGACTGTGCATGAAACAAGTTTGATGCAGATCATCCATAGGGAATGGAATACAATTGTCCCCGATTGTCCCTTTCTTTTAGGGTCAGGGAATTGTATGTCTATGGGTAATTCCATTTGCTCTGGCTGGCCCTCCACTAGGTGGGGTAGCATTACCATCCTCCAGTCCAGGTGAAACTTCTCTTTGTGTAAGAGTGCAAAGGGTTTCTATAAAGATATCTGAAGGAAGTGGTGCAAATGGTGGTGCAAGTAGGTTGGTAAGGTTATGGGTGTGGGTAAGGTTGCCAGTACCCTGGGGTATACCCATGAGAATCCCTAATCCTAGCTGTGGCCAGTATGCATACTGGTATCATGAATCCAAGGATCCAAGTGGCTGAACCTAAGAAAGCAATATCCAATCATGCTTTCCTGAATGCTATAAACGAGTATGAGGCTATGGAAGGTGCTACTGACCAACTTGTCAACATGGAGCCAGGGGACAATGCCAAGGAATCTGACAACATGGACTTGGGAGATGAGTGGATAGAGAACAGCAGGAATTTTGACCACTTCCCCAATGATGATTTGAAAGGCAAGCAAGTAGATGAGGGGTTGAAGAGTGAGCCAGTGAAATTTTTGACTGCATAGTAGATATCATATAGAACTGTTCATTGAATTGAACACTGATGTTTTCGACAATGTCAAGCACAAGTATTATTACAATGTCTCAACTACATTGTTAAATATAGTGTTTCTGGCCCATTTATTTGTTTGACTGATGTCTATCATGTGCTACAGATCATATAGAGCTATATGGTAATCACAATGAGTGACTACAGCAAACTATATTGATGCTGACTCTTATGTAATAGCACACTACCATAGTACATTGTAGAAATTATTGACACTACATAGTACTATGTTACAGGGGGATGTTAATGGGTGCAACCAAGTTACATATGCAACATAGGCCAGGGTAGCCTTTGGGATTTTTGCTGATGTGCTTCTCATCTTGTGTACTGGCCTGGGCAAGGTGCTGACACCATGTTGCCTTAGAGACTCTGTGGGGTTGTTCATACCCATACTTTATGCATATACATGTCTGGAGTGGATGTTTGGTGATTTCCTGAGCACTGGATGTATTCAGTGCCAAGTACTCTTTCCTTGAGCTTCTGTCTCTGATAGAATGTGAATATTCAACAATTATCCCATCAATCCATCGTTGTCTCAAGACAGCCATGATTGTCAAGTCCCTTAGAAACACCCTCTTTTCCCGTGCTCCTCTCACAATGATACCCTCTTCATTCCTCATGACTGCTGTGACAGCTCCCATGGCCGAAGACCCAACCAATTACCAGCACTTCGAGATGCTTGGGGATGTCCTGCTTAAATTTGCCATCGCCATGAACCTGATAGCTACCTATCCATTGTGGCACAAAGAATATGCAAAGATCACGCTGTGGCAAACTCCGATCTCGCAAAAGAAGCTATGTGACACTCCATTTTTAGGTGGATCATCTGTACACATTTCTCACCCAAACAATTCAAACCACTATACCTCTCTGTATCAGAGGAGCCTGTCATTGTCCCAGAAAGCCCTCTCGAAGAAACCAAGGAGGAACCCATGATTACAGGGCAAAAGGCATGCAAGGGATCGACGAAGTATTGATAAAGATGTTGGCAAACATCGTTGAGTCTCTGATTGGGGGCTGCAGACCTCCACAGACTCTGAATATTTCAATGCATTTGGCAGGTTTGATCTTGGTGTGTTGTGTGCCCAGCTGTTCAGCATAGGACTCAAGTGGCGCATCCTCCTAAGATGGCACTGTCCTGCATCGAGAACATGGATGAGGTGTTGATGCAGTTGAGGTACACATTCCAGCAAAAGCTGTTACTCGTCGAGTTGCTCACACATGTGAGCCCTCAGTACAACAATCGGATGGTGTCATATGAACACATGGAATTTCTCAGGAACGTGCTACTCAATATGATTGTCACTGATTTCCTGTACAGGTATCCTGGGAAAATGTATGCCCTCAATCGGCGGTTGTGAATACCCATTTCCTCATATACATCTGCCTTTGAAGCTTGCTCAACATTGATGCAAGCATGCCCAGATCCAATGTATGTAGCAAGATTGTGATGCAACCCAAGACAAACACAATCCACTTCTTCCAGTGTCTCCAGCACTTGAGCCCCATCATCCTTGAAGACCAAAGACTCACCTTCAATCGATACAGCAAGATGAAGGACGAGATTTAGGAAGTATTTTACAATAGGTGGGATGTTCCCTTGGGCAGCATGCACTCATGCAACTACAAGCCCCAAAGCCCTTTAGCAACATGATCAAGAGTCTCATCAGGACAGTGTATCTTGACCCAGAGGAGAACATGGACACCGTAAGAATGCTACTCTGGAAGTTGGGCATATTGGGCCATCTGGACCATATCATATGTGACGATGTGGACATGTTGCATCTGATCATGAGGCAGTCTGTTTGGGCATCATGTCTGCAACAGCCTGTCATGTATGAGTACATGGAGGAGAAGGAACTGGTAATTTGTATGATCAGCATGGAGAAATGAGAGGCAGTGAGTGCAAGTGCAGAAAAGTGGGAACACAGTGCAAGTCAAGAAGAGGCTCAGTTCATTGTGGCGGAGAACATGATCTCTGTGTGGATGGTGGGGTGTTAGGACCGCTCGAGACTGTGGTGTGATAGACACAACTCAAATACATTGGATGCTAGGAAAGAGATTAGATTGCTTGAATATATGAAGGGAAAACGCAAATAGCGGTATCTAGGGGAGAGAAGCTCAACAGTAGGGAAAGAGAGAGCTAGAAATGGGAGATGGACAAATATATCATAATTACAAAGATTGACTACAAGGTGCACAGGCCTGAGGGACACAAGTCTTTTTCATCACATTCAACAGTACCATCTTCCCAATTGTACAACCATCCCGAGATATGCGTCAGTTGAGTGAAGTTTTCGATGGGGTGGAAGCAAAGCTGCATGACGGGTGTAGGATGAGGTTTGGCAGGGTGAGCCCAATGGAAGTCAATGATGGTATCTCGTGCGTGCGTGAGCTCTGATATCTTTTTCCACTCCTGTTCCTCTGGGGGGAATCCTCTCCAGTAAACAAGGTATTCCAGGTGATCTTAACAAAGGCAGGAATCAAGAATCTCTTTGATTTCTTGTTTCTCAAAACCTTCAATGAGGTCAGGTGGGGGAGGTGGTGGTTTTGTCTGTGATGGGAATTTGGAAGGGGTGTAGGGAGAAAGAACACATTCATTGAAGATAGGGTAAATAGACTTCCATATAGGTGGAAGACAAAGCTTGAACATGCTTTCGCTGTGTTTGCTAAGGATGACAAACAGTCTATATCGTTTGTCGTCGAGCTTCTTGGTCTGGAAGTCCCATGATGGGGAGTGCTTCTGATCGTAAGCCCATTTCATGTCATCTGCTGCCTTTTTCAGCACTGCTTCAGCCTCAGAATGAAATTTTCTCATCTGGTTGGCAAAATCTTGAGCTGCTTCAATATGACTCTCCCACTGCAGATTGTAGCCCTTCCAGGGGTGTTTAAAATGCTTTTACCCTTCTCCCACTACAATACATACTTAGCACACTTAGCTTATTATATTTACCCACGAAATGATTACATACTTACTCACAAAAGATCCAGACCAAGTCTCAACTCATGACATCATAGAACCTTCCAGAACATCACATAAAATATTCTAGTACATTCTATGCCAATCCTAAACATGGTCTGTATACAATCAGAAAGATATATAATTAGTGTAGTTTGTAACATATTCCTTAGTTTGGATATTCCTATTTCTCTCTTGGATTACAACCTCAGTTGTTCCTTGAGATCTTTTAGGCTTGATCTTTTCAAATATCCAAACTACACCTTGGCACCAGGCTTTTTGCCTCTCACCATCTCCTCCCCTTTTACTTCTTTGTCTGTCATCCCAAACTTCTTGGGTGACTGTTTTCTTTTTTCTTCCACCCTCTTTGAGACACCGTTGGTGGTAACCCTTGGTGAGGCCTTGGGGAACCTAGTCAGTCTTTGCCTAGTTGCAGCTCACATAATTTCAGCCCTTGCAGTGGTTGCAGTAACCAGAGCTTAACCAACAATGAAGTTGGTAGTTGATCCCTTTGTTTACTTGCTTCTACACTTCAACACACTTCAACACTTCCACAGTAGTTGCACTTCGCAGCCCACATCCTCTCCAACCACTCTTGCACTGAGGAAGTACCGCTTACGCACATGAAGCATACAAGTAAAGCACTCATCAGGCACTATACATATGCTCATCCAGTGTTCTAAATACGGATAATGTTGCTATTGGGCATAGTGCACTAGCCCCAGTCATCAGCTGAGTGCCTAGCTGTCCATACTCCCTTTGACACTATAAGGGACAGGTTTGTATGAACACCTGCAACGTCACATAGAAATGATAGGGGGTTTTTACCTCGACTTACCCTCTGTGTTTCACACTCGTAGCTAGAGCACCTCCGGTTCCTTCATTGACCTTCACTCTTGTCAAGGGTTCTCCTACAGGACCACTTCCTCATTTTCCACATAATTCTGTGTATGCTGCCATATGCCACTTAGTAGCAATAATACTCAACCAGATCCACCAAAACCTTCACCACTTTATGAGAGTCCTTAGACTCATTGTTTTACATCTGAATCACGCGGTGAATTGAATCCTCACAATCTATATCTTCATCAACTATCGTGGAGTCTGGCTGACCCAATGATCACATTGACTCATATCAATCTTCCACTGACTGCCAAAGTCAGTTTTCACCCAACACGTCCAACCATCCCTGACCAAGGATGTACAGTCTTTACGTGCATCTATGCCATCTTCTTACCAATGAAAATAAAAGGCTCCCTGTACTCCGCCCTCTCTCCTGCCAGTCCCAGAAGATAATATGTCCTACCCAACACACCCATACCCATGACCTGCATTCTGAGCTCCTAGTTGTGCCATGTCAACAGCAGGCTTAGGAATAATATTTGCAGACATGGATGACCAAATGATGGGCACAGGTATACCTAGGGCACCACAACCAATGTATCCTGTAAACTCCATGCAGATGCCTCTCCCTCCCACTTGTCCACCATCACTAGACCCAATCACAACATAGCAAGCAGTGCATGAGCAGTGGAATAGAGTGTACCTCACAGATCCAATGAATGCTGGTCTTCCTCCAGCATCACCAGCAGCAGCATACCGTCAATTCCCGCCACAAATGCCATTTCCATGATGTCCTCTCCCCACTGCTCGGACCAGAAGTTCTTCCATTGGACAGCCAAGGCAAGCCACCCACAGCTTTCCCCCACTATTGCAAAAGCTAGGCAAATCAATTGCATCCAAACCTGAGCATTACGACGGAAATAAAGAAAATTTTGTTCAGTGGTGGAGAACAATGAGACTATATCTCCAAGGTTTTGAAATAACACCCATGGACAAACAAAAGATCCTCATCATATTATCATACCTTCAAGAGAACAACCCAGCAGGACATTTTGCAGATCTGATGATGAAATGGGATATCATGAACATCACCTCCTTTCAATTCTTCGAAATTAAGCTTAAGGAGTACTTCCAACCAGCAGGTCTGGTTAGGCAAGCCGAAGAAAAACTCTTTGCGCTCAAGCAAGGAAAAGATAAAGTAGAAGACTACTTCATCTGGCTCTATCAACTCACCATCAAAGCAAAGTTCAACATATAAATCAATGGCTGCACAATTGTCAACCAGATATGATGATTGGCCAACTCAGAGGTTGTCAAACACATTGAAAGATACAAGCCCAAGTTGATTGACTCAACAAGCATGAAAGACTGGAAAGAAGTGTTGATTAGAGGTGAAGAGATATTAAACGCCATAGTTGAGAGAAAGTGATCAGTACATGCAATGGGGCCTATGTACAACCCCCGCTTCCAGCCATGATACTGCAACCCACAATACCAAGCACCAAGAGGACCCCCTCCTGCCACAGCTGCTCCTGCAGCAACCCCACATCCTCACCCAAACGCAACCAGGACCTTCAGCGGTCAAGGCACTCCCATGGAACTGGACAAGGCATGCACAGTAGAACTGTGCAAAGTTTGTCAAAAGCCATGGCCCTATGTGGATCACCTTCCTCACCCATGCTCTCGTGCAAGGGCCATCATAATAAACAGACAAGAAGTGTTCTCCAAGATGTTTGCAGGAATTTGCATGATGATGACTGACACTGAGAATTCCAAAGAAGAGAGTAGTGTACAATTTGCGGCAAATGTGACCTTGGACTTGTCTTTTCAACCCATACAGTAGATAACAGTCGATCTTCTGTACCAACTAAGTCATTGTTCACGAATAAATTCTCTGCTCTTGACATTGATGAGACTGATGAGACTGAGACTGATAAATTAAACCCAATAACAATCTTGCCATGAAGAGTGCAGTTTGATCCGAAAGTAAAAATGAACAACAGACCAAATGACTCTACTACTGTATCTTGCAAGCACCCACAAGAGAAACGAAAGGAAAAGACATCCTCTCATTCCTGGTTGAACATGTTAGACCCTTGGTCTATATGTTGGATGAAAGCTCAAGTTGAACAAACAGACATTGAAAGAAGTATTAAACACTTGAAGTCTTTTGTCCATGATATCAGAATGATTGAAGTGTCTTGGAACCTCATTTCTGACCTCCGTAACTTATCCTCAGAAAATGCCTACTGGGTACTCTGTGACTTACAACACCCTCCCAAATTTCGAAAAGCATCACCCTGTCTCACCAGAAGAAACACATTAGAACTTCCGGTGAAACTACAATTACCAAACAGGAGAGGAGAGGAAGTCAAAGCCCTCATCGATTCAGGTTGCACAGAATCCTCCATTTACAAGGACTTTGTGTCTGAAAAGGGGGTACCCACATACGATCTACCATGCACTCTCACCATCTACAATGCAGATGGAACACCAAATGCTGGAGGCAAAATAATCAAATTTGTCATCCTCAAACTCCAAGTCCTCAATCATAAAGAACAAATAGCTCTAGCAGTCACTAACCTCAGGTCAAACCAGATATTCCTAGGTCATGATTGGTTAAAACTACACAATCCAACCATAAACTGGAGGACAGGACAAATTATGTTCCGCTGTGAAGAAGATCATATAACAATGACAGTAGAAGAGAAAGAGGATGAGGAAGACGTAGATTTTACAATTGTTTATTCCAATTAAAAATAGATGAATACATATGAAATGTCACCATGGAGGTAGCAATAAAAGACTATGTCACAAAAAAAAAGAAAACCTTTAAGGAAGCAGCTCCATCATACATATGTACACGAATTCAAAGACATGTTTGCCAAAGAAAGTTTTGATGCACTCCCACCAAGGCATCCTTGGGATCATGCAATTGAATTACTACCAGGCGATCACCAAGTAGATTGCAAGGTTTACCCCTTAAATTCTGGGAAACAACAAGAACTCAATGCCTTCCTCAAAGAAAACCTAAAATCAGGAAAAATCTGCCCTTCCAAGTTACCCTTCACATCCACATTCTTCTTTATCAAGAAGAAAGACAGACACCTTCACCCAGTACAAGATTATCGCAAACTCAACATGGTAACATGACAAAATCGCTACCCACTCTCCCTTATTAGTGAATTAGTAAATAAGCTAAAAACCACTAAATACTATACTAAATTCAATGTACGATGGGATCCAACAATGTGCAAATGGCAGAAGGTGATGAATGGAAGGCAGCCTTCTGAGTCAATCACGGGCTCTTCGAACCCCTTGTGATGTTTTTCGGTCTTATGAACTCACTAGTGACATTTCAAACAATGATGAACACACTGTTCAAACATCTGATAGACCGAGGTGTAGTGGTCAAATTCTACAAGATGCCCACTTGTACCTTTGTCATGACAAGTGTGACTTTGAAATACAGGAAACAGAATTTCTAGGACTTGTCATCACCTAAGACAAGGTAAAAATTGACAAGAAAAATGTTGCCATGATCAAAGACTGGCCTGTACCAACGTCGAAAAAGACATTATGAGATTTCCTTGGATTCCTCAACTTTTATCAATGTTTCATTAAAAACTTTGCCATGATCACTCACCCACTCAATGTCCTCACCTCTATAAAGAAGGACTTTGAGTGGACTACTGCCTGCCAACAGGCATTCGAACTTCTCAAAGAAACCATCTCAACTGCTCCTGCACTCACCATGCCAACCAATACCGACCCATAACACATCAAAACCGACAGTTCTGGCATTGGTGTTGGTGCTATCCTCTCCCAAAAACACAACAATGTGTGGCATGCCTTCGCCTTCATCTCCCATTCTCTCAATGGTGCCAAATGAAATTATCATGCTGCAGATCTGGAGATGCTCACCATTATTTCTGCTCTCAATGAATGGTGTCACTATCTTCTCGAAGCTGCACACCCTGTTGAAATTCTGACCCACCATAAGAACCTTGAGTTCTTTCATTGACCCCAAGACCTTTCCCGTTGTCAAGCTCGGTGGCAGCAGATACTCCAAGAATACCACTTGGTTATCACTCACCACCCAGGCAAGACCAATCCTGCCAATCCTCTGTCCAAGAGACCAAACTTTGAAAAGGGGGTAATATCCGATAACACAGCACAAACTTTTCTTCCCAACTCCCTCTTTTCTCCACCTCCATCACCTCCCACAACCAAAGTCAACCTCAATGCTATCACATCAGACAACATCCTCACCCGAATCACCAAACTTCAATACAAGCTGGAGCAATATGCAAAGGAAGGATTAGAAAAAGAGTTACATTGGACAAGAAAGGATGGCATAGTAAAGTGGAAAGACCTCATGTATGTACCAAATGACAAAAAAATATGCAAAGACATAATTACAGCCAACCATGATCATCCAATCACTGAACATCCAGGCATTCAACGAACATGAGATCTGATCATGAGTGAATACTATTGGCCAACTCTTCGTAAGGATGTTGAAGGATATATATGAGGTTGCAACATATGTCAGAAAGTTAAAGCCAAGACAATGTCTATACATACACCACTACATCCAAATGAAATCCCAAATGCCCCTTGGGAAATCATATCTGTCGACCCCATCGGTCCACTCCCACAGTTGGAAGGTAAAAATGCCATTCTGGTTATTATAGATCAATTCTCCAAGATGTTTCACCTCGCACCAGTAATGGACACCATAACCTCACAAGGAGTCACGACAGTCTTTCATGACCAAATATTCAAATTACATGGTGTATCATAAAAGGTAATCTCAGATGGAGGAACCCAATTCATTTCATTGTTCATGAAAGACTTGTATATGCTCCTTGGAATACAAGCCAATCCATCAACAGCCTATCACCCCCAAACCGATGGACAAATGGAATAGGTAAATCAAGAGGTTGAAAAATACCTCTGCTGACCTGCATCAAACTTGATTCATGCACAGTTAGAAGCAACAACCTGAATAGAATAAATTCTACCACTTGCACCAGTTAGAATCTTCCAATACACTAGGGCCTAATGACCCTTAGTATGACCCAGTACCCCTCCAATTTTCAGAATTTTCCATTAAGAGATTCAGGAGATATTAATGTTTTTCTCCAACATATATCTCTATTACTACTTACAAGTACATGGCTAACAACCTTGTAAAATGATATGTATATAGTTAAGTGCAAGTGAGAGAAAGTGAACATGTGACCATATCCTACACAGCCTTGCATCACATGTCTAGTACTCCATGACATTCCATGG
>JBBPSL010000270.1:9792-21709 GCA_038093555.1 Butyriboletus appendiculatus
AGGGATATTTGATCCCCAAAGGGACGTACCTTTTTGCGAACATATGGTTCGTGGGTTGTCGAGAGTGACATTGAATTGAGGTTTCACCCACTGAAATGTTTTCTGTAGGTTTATCCTATCCGACCCAGTGACATATCCCGATCCGGACGTATTCAACCCGGAGAGGTTCCTTGGTGAGAAACAGCAGCCTGACCCGCGTGAGGCGTGTTTCGGGTGGGGAAGGCGGTTGTGTCCGGGTGCGCACCTAGTGGAGTCGACGATCTTTATATGTGTCGCGATGGCGCTGGCGACGTTGGATGTGTCGAAATGTGTCGAGAATGGTGTGGAGGTGGTGCCGAGGTATGACGTTACGGAGGGGACCGTACGGTGAGTTTGCTAAATTTCTCTGATGTGGATTTGCTGACGATTGGTTTTGCAGTCACGTCAAGCCATTCAAATGTCGGATTGTACCACGATCGAAGAGGGCGGAGGATCTCCTTCGGGCTTGATCCCAGTCAATGGCTTGGCGAGCACGGCGGGCGCGATTTTCACTCTTCAGAACGGGTACACTATTTATTTTTAGTCATGAACGTCCCCTCGAGATTTGTTTTGTTTGGATCGTACAAGTAGGTTGTGGGCACTGATATAGGCAATTAAATCAGACGCTTTGTATAGTCACAGCAACTGTCTTAGCTGATCTCGATGCATCAGGTCTGGTTTAGGGGAGGTACGTTTATTGTACTAGGGGTTGTCGTTGACAACCAGGACCTTGCAAGATGCGCAGTGTTGTATTTTATTGTTCTTCTCAGCCATGCTGGCCCGGTGATGTCAGCAGGGATCACGTCAGACCACATGGAAATCTTCCCAACGCCTTGGATGGACATCATCTTGCTCACTCACGGCCAGATGGAGCCATGACCGCTTGAGGATACCACATAATGAGGAGGGGGTCACCAAGGCCAAGAAAGAGGCACTATCATAACTTAAGAGAGACCAGTCCTGTTGTGTAATGTGGACACTGAGGCGGAAGCACGGGCACTCAAAAACATTTCCGGGGAGTAAAGCCGCTGCAAAACAGTCACCAGGTTGCAGCCTGTTAAACCACACGCCCAACCACATCAACGACTTCCTGTCGGACAGTTCTTGACGACTGAAACTCATCGAAAGCGCCATATGGCGGGTATTTTCCGATGCCACACTCTCACTTACACCATACCATTGAGCTGCTCTGAGCACGACACGTCCGATTGCGACGATTCTGGAAAAGTGGTTCTGGCGACACCGGCATCCGATGGGCTAGAACGGAAACCCACGCGAAACGTGTTTCAACAACCGAGGTCGTCGGAGACCCCTGGACCATTTCCACCACCCACTTCACATACGCAGACCCAACTTACAAGTTCGGGAAACGGACTAGAAATGTTCAAAACATTTTCATATGTTTGTAACCCCGGGCAAGCGATAATGTCTGTCTTGTGCGTCAAGTGTGCTGGGACATCAGGACCGCTTAACCCATGTGCATGATCAGCCGTTCGCGCTGTTTCTGTTAGGGCTCTGCCGTTTCGCGCTGAAACTCGGGAATCGTATGATATAAAGCCGTCTGAACTCCATGAACTCGGCGTCCATCGTATCCCGCTGCTGAGCGTCTCCACCGGGCTGCAATCATGGGGATTCGGGTCCTTGATGTCTGCCTTGCTGGTTTCGCACTGTACCTCATCCGACGACTTCTCTGGAGGAGGACTCCGCTTCCGCCTGGACCTCCTGGTTGGCCGCTCATTAGGAACCTGCTCGACCTTCCGATATATGCTCCGTATAAAACGCTCGGAGCGATGAGCGGAAAATATGGCAAGTGCATACACACTCCTCACAATGTACGTACGTCGCTTATCCTATGCATAATGCCAGGCCCTATCATATCCCTCAACGTGATGGGTACACAATACGTCGTCCTCAACTCCCTCAAGGCGACCAAAGACTTGCTGGAGAAGAAGAGCGCCATCACATCTAACAGGCCACACTTTACGATGTGCGGTGACCTTGTCGGGTGGGGTAATAATATGGGTTTTCTACAATACGGCGACACGTACCGAAAATATCGCAAGTTCTTTCGTCAGCAAATTTTCACCAAGAGAAGTCTAGAGGTGTTCTACCCTGCTGAAGAAGCGGAAGCGAGACAGTTCCTACGCAATGTGCTGAAGAACGCTGATCATCTAGAGGCTCATAGTCGCAGGTGCGGTGCAATACGCTGGTGAATGTCCCCTGCGTGATTGTGCTAACGTAACATATTCTCGGCAGAATGGCGGGCTCAGTGATCTTGAGGATCTCACATGGTTATAGCGTCAAGGAAGATGGTGATCCGTTCGTGGAGATGGTTAACAAAGCCGCGGACAGTTTATCTATGATTGCTGCGCCAGGACGGTTTCTAGTGGACTTATTTCCGATCCGTATGTTCTCCGAGTTTCTTTGATCCCTTTCGATCTCTTGAAGTGTTTCTCTAGTGCGATACTTGCCGGACTGGTTCCCTGGAGGTGGCTTCCACAAAGATGCGAGGCGATGGCGAAAAGTGCTGAACAAGGCAGTGGACACACCATACAGGTTTGCGTTGGGGCACCTGGTATGTTTATTCTTCGAGTTCGTGACACTTGGTCGCCGATCCCGTGTTAGGCAAAGGGGGATGCTGCACCATCATTCATTTCACGGGTGCTTCAGGACGGTGTTACTCCTGAGGAGGAAGAGATTTTGAAGTGGGCTTCTTTTTCCATGTATCTCGGTATGGATTCAAAGCATGCCTCACAGGACAGTTGAGCTTATATTGATTATACAGGCGGATCAGACACCGTGAGTTGATTTTTTCGTAAACAAGAGAATCGCACTGAAAGCCGTGGTAACAGACACCCGCCGCATTATCTGCATTTTTCCTTGCCATGACAATCTACCCAGGTATTCTGAAAAAGGCCCAGGCCGAAGTGGATGCTGTCGTCGGGCACAAGAGACTTCCGACCTTTGACGATCGTGATTCGCTTCCGTACGTGAATGCTATCTGTACAGAACTCCTTCGATGGCACGTGGTGGTTCCAATAGGTATGTATCTTCGCCCATGTGCATTTCTTCTCTGACTGGAGTGTATGTGATGCTAGCGTGGCATGTCACTACACAAGATAATACCTATGAGGGACATTTGATCCCCAAAGGGACGTGTCTTTTTGCGAATATATGGTTCGTGGCTTGTCGAGCGTGACATTGAATTGAGATCTCAGTCTACGTGAAATGATTGGTGTAGGTTTATCCTATCCGACCCAGAGACATATCCCGCTCCGGACGTGTTCGACCCGGAGAGGTTCATTGGTGATGAACAGCAGCCTGACCCGCGTGAGACGTGTTTCGGGTGGGGAAAGCGGTCGTGTCCAGGTGCACACCTAGCAAATTCGACGATCTTTATATGTATCGCGATGGCGCTGGCGACGTTGGATGTGTCGAGATGTGTCGAGAATGGTGTGGAATTTGTGCCGAGATACGACGTTACGGAGGGAATCATACGGTAAGTTTGCTAAATTGTTCTGGTGTGGATTTACTGACGACTGGTTTTGCAGTCATGTCAAACCTTTCAAATGTAGGATCGTACCGCGATCGAAGAAGGCGGAGGATCTCCTCCAGCCATGATGTGCTTGGCCGGCAGATTAGATACGACGGTGAACCCCGACTACCACGTTTGCCCAGTAAATGGTCCTCCTACTTACATGTGACCGTTTCTCAGTAAGTGTTATCAATTTATGCAATGGTGTCGTTCACCCGGTATCACGACGACATGAACTCATTCATGCAAAACCACACTGTTGTGTGCACAATTCCACGAGCTGCTTGGTTTCAGCTATGAAGCATTTCCACATGGTATGGGCAGAGCGCGAATTCGAATGAGTTCGTCGGCCTCGTGTTTCAACCGGTAATCCAAGATTCCACATCGCACAACCCACATTGCTCGAAGAATACAGTCCTATATTTACGAGTTTCCTGTAACACGTCAGCACCAAAAAGACGCACTGGCAAAAGACATGGAGATGAGGACACGACGACAAACCTAAAGAATAAGTTACATAAGATGTGTTCACACAGTATTAACGTCTGGATATTCAAGTGTGGGAGACGTGCCTGCAAGCCACCTTGTAGGGTCCCTGATAAGTATTTGCTACTGACAAAACTCTCCTTCCACTTTCGTGGAGTCGAGGCACGAAAGACAACCATTCAATCATTCATGTTTAGCGACCTTGAAGGCTTCGGCCCTCTCAGAGGCCATGATTAATATTCTCCACACATCACAAAGTTCAACGTTCAGTTGTGGGCCATGTAACTGTTGCTGCCAAATTGCCAATCGACGGCATCCTTTGGTAAGTACTGTAAGTTGTTGGTAAGCCTGTATGCATGACCATCCGTGCGGCGTTCCTGGATCTGTTATGGCGGTTTAAGTACAAAGTGTCTGCGCCCGCCAAGTCAGAGGCAGGGTCACCTCTTCGCTTCCAGGCAGCCCATTGTTGTCTTTTTTTTTTCGTTTGCACCAGTTCAAAGCTGGTGTATCACCTCGAGTTGAATCATGGGAATTCACGCTTTTGATGTCTGCCTTGCTTGTTTCGCATCGTACCTCATTGGACGACTTGTCTGGAGAAGGAAGACTCCGCTTCCACCTGGGCCTCCTGGTTGGCCGCTCATTGGAAATCTGTTCGACTTTCCGGTACATGCTCCGTACAAAACGTTTGGGGTAATGAGCAGAAAATATGGCAAGTGCATACTGGTTTAACACAAATTACATTCATCGTTGATGCTAAATATGACAGGCCCTGTCATATCCCTGAAAGTAATGGGCACGCGATACGTCATTCTAAATTCCATCGATGCGACCAAAGACCTACTCGAGAAGAAGAGCGCCATTACGTCGAACAGGCCATGCTTTACAATGGGCTGCGACCTGGTCGGGTGGCGTGATACCACAGCTTTTCAACAATATGGTGATACATACCGAAAACATCGCAAGTTCTTTCGTCAGCAAATCGGCACCAAGAGTAGCCTAGAGGTTTTCCACCCTGCCGAAGAAGCTGAAGCGAGACAATTCCTACGCAATGTGTTGAAGAACGCTGATGATGTCGTCGTTCAGAGTCACAGGTGCGATACAGTGCCGTTTGTGCCCTGGGTGATCGTGCTAACACGACATATTTTGGGCAGAACGGCCAGCTCAGTGATCTTGAAGATCTCGCATGGTTATACCGTCAAGGAAGATGGTGATCCTCTCGTGGGGATGGCTAATAAAGCCATAGATAATTTCATTGTGATCTCAGCTCCGGGACGGTTTCTAGTGGACATATTTCCGATCTGTACGTTCTACGCGTTTTTTTTTGGGTCTAGTTCAATTACTTGAAGGGTTTCGCTAGTGCGTTACTTGCCTGACTGGTTCCCTGGAGGTGGTTTCCACAAAGATGCAAAACGATGGCGAAAAATGCTGAGCGAAGCAGCGGGCACACCATACAGGTTTGTGTTGGAGCACCTGGTATGTTTATTTTTTTTAAGTTCGTGATACTTGTTTGTTGATTCCGGTTAGGCAAAAGGTGATGCTGCGCCATCATTCATTTCGCGGGCACTGCAGGATGGCGTTACTCCTGAGGAGGAAGAGATTTTGAAGTGGGCTTCTTTTTCCATGTATCTCGGTAGGCTTCAAACCATGGCTCTCGCGACTGTTGAGCTTACATTGATGATAAATCTATGATTTGTCAGGTGGATCAGACACCGTGAGTTGATTTTTTTGCAAACAAGAGAATCGCAATGAAAGCCGTGGTAACAGACACCTACCACGTTATCTGCGTTTTTCCTTGCCATGACAATATATCCAAATATTCTGAAGAAGGCCCAGGCCGAAGTAGATGCTGTCGTCGGGCCCGGGAGACTGCCAACCTTTGAGGATCGTGATTCGCTTCCGTACCTGAACGCGATCTGCACAGAACTCCTTCGATGGCACGTGGTGGTTCCAATGGGTATGTATCTTCACCCATGTTCATTTCTGGTCTAATTAGAGTGTATTTGATGCTAGCTCTGCATGTCACTACTCAGGATAATATCCACGAAGGACGTTTGATCCCCAAAGGAACATGCCTTTATGCGAATATATGGTTCGTGGGTTATTGAGAGTGATATTGAATTGAGATCTCAGCCATGTGAAATGATTGGTGTAGGTTTATCCTATCCGACCCAGAGACATATCCCGATCCGGACGTGTTCAACCCGGAGAGGTTCCTTGGTGAGGAACAGCAGCCTGACCCGCGTGAGGCGTGTTTCGGATGGGGAAGGCGGTCGTGTCCGGGTGCGATCCTAGCGGAGTCGACAATCTTCATATGTGTCGCGATGGCGCTGGCGACGTTGGATGTGTCGAGATGTGTCGAGAATGGTGTGGAGTTGGTGCCGAGATACGACGTCACGGAGGGAATCATACGGTGAGTACTAACTCGTTGTGACGTGGATTTGCTAAGCCTGCATTTACAGTCATGTCAAACCATTCAAATGTAGTATTGTACCGCGATCGAAGAAGGCGGAGGATCTCCTTGAGGTATGATGTGCTTGGTGGGCAGATTAGATATGATGATGATCCCCGACTCTATGGGTTGCTAGTTCTGTGTGAGTGTTGTCTGTTATTGTTGTCATTCATTGTATCACGACAACATGCATTGGTTCATGTAAAACCACTGTTGTATGAACAGTTCCTGTGGACAAGTTTCCTCTTGCAACTTCGTAGTCAATGATTCGTCGTACCTTTACAGAGTTTGGGTGGTGCGAATGAATTCGTCTGCTCGTGTTTAACCTCCAGACTCCAAAACACTCGGCGTAATCCTCCGCCATCCGGTGGACTCAACCGCAGACTATTTGAGGGAGCAAGTAGAGCGTCTGGAGAAGAAGCAGGTTCCTTAGGAGGACGACTCCAGTAAATCACTGTCATCTGCTCTGTAGACTTACATAAAATCACATCATCTACCTAACTTATTTCTCTTCCCTACGTATTTGACAGAGCTCAGACAAACACTAAATCTTCGTTATTATTCTCACTGCGCGTCCCTCGCATCCGAATTCTAACAATCATCTGATTCAGATGACGACGTTGGTGGAGTAGAGACTCGATCGAGCTTTTGTGACAGTGGCTACTAAGACAAAATGGAGACAGAGCGTTCTTTCTTCCAGCCCGAACTTGGAGGGAAGGGACGCATGCCGACACCATCCTTATTTCCGACAACGAAATGAGTGACATTGCACCGCTAGTTTCCCTAAAGGAGATAGAGAGTAAATTGGGGTTCGTGAAGGGCCATACTAACAGCGAGTAGCTTGATCACCATAACGGTCGCCTGATACTTTGGCTGCGAACAAACGGTGCTGATCGATTCTACTTACGCGTTGCTATGAAGGCATTCTTGCGTCAACACAAGCGCTCATAGCGCTGGTGAAAGCCAATGGACCCATGACTACTCGGGGATAGCACGTAACGAGAAGGCGGTCACGAAAGCTAAGAAAGCGGCACCAGGAGAGATCGGTGTTGTGCAATGTAGAGCTGAGGCGGAAGCACGGGCACTCCAAAACATCACCTTCAGACTGCCAGTTACAGTAAACCACGCGCCAACCACATCGACGACGTCCTGCCAGACGGTTTTTGGCAGTTGAAACTCCTCGACAGCCCCCCGGTGGCTGCTACCTTCCGACGTCACGTCATCACTTACACAATACCACTTCTTCGGTACGTTTTGTAACTCCTGTGAAGCGATGTCTGTTTTGTTCGTCAACTGCGTTGGGACATCAGGACCACCTTAGTCTAGATCAGTCATCCGCGCGCCGTTGCTGTCAGCGGCACTCTAGGACTCTTCCGTTACGCGTCCAAACTCAGGAATCGTATGGTATAAATCCGCCTGAATTCCCATGAGCGCATGATCTATCGTATCCTGCCGCTGTGACATTCCATTGGGTTGCAATCATGGGGATTCGAGTACTGGACGTCTGCCTTGCTGGTTTGGCATTGTACCTCGTCCGACGATTTGTCTGGAGGAGGACTCTGCTTCCGCCTGGACCTCCTGGTTGGCCGCTCATTGGAAACCTGCTCGACCTTCCGATATATGCTCCGTACAAAACGCTCGGAGCGATGAGCGGAAAATATGGCAAGTGCATACACACTCCTCACGATGTACGTACGTCGCTCATGCTACGCCAGGCCCTGTCATATCCCTGAATGTTATGGGCACGCAATACGTCTTCCTCAACTCCTTCAAGGCAACGAAAGACTTACTCGAGAAGAAGAGTGCCATCACATCCAACAGGCCACACTTTACGATGGGCGGTGACCTTGTCGGGTGGGGTAAATCCACAACTTTTCTACAATATGGTGACACGGTCCGAAAACATCGCAAGTTCATTTATCAGCAAATCGGCACCAAGAGTAGCCTAGAGGTGTTCTACCCTGCCCTAGAAGCGGAAGCGAGACGATTCCTACGCAATGTGTTGGAGAACGCTGATGATCTCGTTGCTCAGAGTCACAAGTGCGATACGGTGCCGCTTATACCCCGGGTGATCATGCTAACGTGTCATATTTTGGGCAGAACGGCCGGCTCAGTGATCTTGAGGATCTCGCATGGCTATGCCGTCAAGGAAGATGGCGATCCGCTCGTGGAGATGACTAACAATGTCATGGACAATTTCATTGAGGTCACGGCTCCTGGTCGGTTTCTTGTTGACATATTTCCGATCCGTACGTTCTCCGAGTTTTTTCCGATCTCTTTCGGATTCTTGAAGGGTTTCGCTAGTGCGATATTTGCCTGAGTGGTTCCCTGGAGGTGGTTTCCACAAAGATGCAAAGCGATGGCGAACACTGCTGAGCGAGGCAGTGGGCACACCATATAGGTTTGTGTTGGAGCACCTGGTATGTTTATTCTTTGAGATTGTGATACTTGTTCCCTGACTGCGGGTTAGGCAAAAGGCGATGCTGCACCATCATTCATTTCACGGGTGCTTCAGGATGGTGTTACTCCTGAGGAGGAAGAGATTTTGAAGTGGGCTTCTTTTTCCATGTATCTCGGTATGGATTCAAAGCATGGCTCTCGGGATGGTTGAGCTTACATTGATCATAATTCTTATGATTTATCAGGCGGATCGGACACCGTGAGTTGATTTATTTCACAAACGAGAGAATCGCACTGAAAAGCGCGATAACAGACACCCGCCACAGTGTCTGCGTTTTTCCTTGCCATGACCATACACCCCGATATTCTAAAAGCGGCGCAGGCCGAAGTGGATGCTGTCATTGGGCACGAGAGACTTCCAACTTTTGACGATCGTGATTTACTTCCGTACGTGAACGCGATCTGTACAGAACTCCTTCGGTGGCACGTGGTGGGCCCAATGAGTATGTATTTTCACCCAACCTTGTGCATTTCTGGTCTGACTGGAGTGTATGTGATGCTAGCTATGCATGTCACCACACAGGATAATATCTACGAAGGACGTTTGATCCCCAAAGGAACATGCCTTTATGCGAATATATGGTTCGTGGGTTATTGAGAGTGATATTGAATTGAGATCTCAGCCATGTGAAATGATTGGTGTAGGTTTATCCTATCCGACCCAGAGACATATCCCGATCCGGACGTGTTCAACCCGGAGAGGTTCCTTGGTGAGGAACAGCAGCCTGACCCGCGTGAGGCGTGTTTCGGGTGGGGAAGGCGGTCGTGTCCGGGCATGCACCTAGCGGAGTCGACAATCTTCATATGTGTCGCGATGGCGCTGGCGACGTTGGATGTGTCGAGATGTGTCGAGAATGGTGTGGAGGTGGTGCCGAGGTATGACGTCACGGAGGGGACCGTACGGTGAGTTTGCTAAATTGTTCTGATTTGGATTTGCTGACGTGACTGGTTTTGCAGTCACGTCAATCCATTCAAATGTAGGATCGTACCGCGATCGAAGCAGTCGGAGGGTCTCCTTCAGGCATGACGTACTTTGTCGGCAGATTAGATATGATAGAAGTCGCTAACTAGTATAACTTGGCAGAAAGTTGCTTGATCACCGTGACAGTCACCAGATGCTTGGCTGCGAACGAACGATGCTGACCGATTCTACTTATGCATGTTGCCCATGAAGGCATTCAGGCCATCAACACAAGCCACTGGGCTAGCGAAGCCAATCGATTACGCCGGAGGGAATGAAACGTATCAACTATTATTTAATAATGCGTCAACCTTGATGCATTGACACAACCCATCCAACATTTTCGGTCTTATATCCGTAATTAGGCAGGCCTTCCTTTCTTTCCAGCGCAATCACCGAACTTGGTGAGGCAAGGGACGAATACCAAGACCATCTTTATCTCCCACAACGAATTGACCAGGATTGTAATGCCAGTTTCCAGACTGGACGAGATGGAGCATGCATTGGGTTTCATAAAACGCCCCTCATGGAGAGTTGCTTGATCGTCGTGTCTCGGTCGCCGTGAATGAAAGTACAGGTATTCATCGATGCAATTTACACATTGCCATGGAGGGTCATGGCATCATACAGGAGGCATTCCATTATCAGTGACAGTCCGAGTCCATTCAGAACAACGTAGCGGCCCGGAATTTTTCGGCAAACACGCCGACGTTGAATATCTATCTCCGACTGAAACTGGCCAATTTGGCAGGTGGTGTGGTTCGTTGTAATCATTCTTTGGCGTCGCCGAGAGAGTTACGGATCAGCGAAAAAAAATTCCAGTGTTCCATGAAATTGCAAGATGGTGAGCTTGAGGTTTGAGCAGACCGTGGCACTTGTATGACGAGATTCAGACAAGCCGGTCCCGAGATTTGCCCAGAGTCAAACTCCGAACGTCTCTCATTTTAGAGGTGATACAACTTTCTGAAATGGGCTGCAAAATGTGCATGAGCCACTGCTGGCAAAGCCAGTTTATTACGCCAGGGATGTTTGAGACTTGGAGAGATCAAACCTGTCGACTACTAGTATATTGTGTTACAACAACCCATCCAGCATCACCGAGTCGACACCGGGGAAAGCAACATTCGACCTAACCCAATTTATGTTCTTCATACAACGACACATATGATATGTTATATACAGCCCCTTTTCTCACAGCATCCTGCTGGCATCACAAATTGCATCATCCAATCTGGATAGACAACGCATTCTCGTCGGACAATACTCACGGTGCCAGCTACCGCACTAGAGTCTTTGAAATAAATTTTAAAAAAGGAGCCTATAGTCAGTGACCAAGGTCAATTCTCGGAGTTGCTAGTAGAGAGCCGCAGGAGTGAAAGAACAAAGCAATACATTTTACGACGATATCGTCTGGAGGAGTCACAGCCACATGTGCATGTGCATGTGAGGGACGGACGGCACCGGCCGGCTACCTCATGGCGCCACTGTACCCGGGCTCGCAATGACATGGAGTCACAGTTGTACACCACTCTTTCGCCGTACGTCTAGTACATAAATGCCTCACAAAAAGAACAAAAACAAAAACAACAACCACCGTGGTCGAGGTGGTGGTCGTGACCGTGGTCGCGGTCGAGGAGCACCAAATGGTGTTCCCACCGCTGGTCGTGCTCCTCCCAATACTTATCCCCGTGCGAGCGCAGAAATCGACGTGGTGGTACAGCAGTGGGCGGAACCATCGACTGTACCGGGTGCGTCACGGGTGGTCGTTCACGTCCACCTATGAATTCGTTTCGTGGGATAATCCCTTATCTTTGATATATAACCCCACAGACGCGAACGGGGGAGGGAATGTGAATAGACGGAATGGGTCCTGGAGGGGTGGGACGCTCAGATCTGGGTCCGGCGCTAGGACACTCTCAAGGGGGATGGATAGTCCTTGGCGGGGCGACTTGACGCCGAGAGGGAATGGGGCGGGGCGGGGCCGGGGTAGAGGTGGAGGTAGAGGTAG
>JBBPSL010000274.1:0-17125 GCA_038093555.1 Butyriboletus appendiculatus
TGATGGTGGACATGAAAAACTTGAAACGGGCCATTGACATTCGTACGAACGCCCGCTGGTTCCATCGTTCCATCGTTCGGTTCGATCGGTGGTGACGACCTCCGAGTCTTGTGGCCCTGCCTCGCGGGAGCGCGATGGATGTCCGTTATCCGTACGAGCCCATAAACCTGTGCTCGTACCCCGTGCCTGTTACAGGTCCATGGAGGCTGAGCGCTTGAGGGCCCATGCATATGATGCATATTGGCAGATCGCCTTGTTGTTACTACTAACGTTTGTATCAGTATTCGATGCCGTAAATAGATTACGGACAAAGAGGACGGGTTGGTACAGCCACGCTCCCATCCCCGCCATATTATCAATGAACTAGAAGTTCCCGAATAGCATTTTCAACGCGTCGGTTCGCATGACTCTACCCAGTTGAAGTGTCCGTGTTGCCCGCAACGTCTTTTATTAGGACCGTCATTCTGGACACGCTCTCTATCCAAACGAACATCAGCATTGTGATCAGGATAAGCTAGGAATCGGCACCGGGAGACAAAGGTCCAGAATAACCAACGTTCACACCGTATCGCCTCCGACATGTACGGCGGCGCGTCAACACGGCCGGTGACCACACTCAAGGTCGTCCTTGCCCACGGCGCGGCGTCCGTCATCAGCGAGCCACCGTTTTCATCAAGTTCCATGTCAACAATCCGTCCCTGTGTCGATAGTGTCCGCGAGCGTCGGGGTCCAGTGTTATATTGGTGAAAATTGATCATTATATGTCTGTATGTCAGCGTTTATAGCACCCAACCAAAAATAGGTGATCATGACAGTACCTCCTAAGGCTCTTTTTACTTCCGAAAAACACAGGGGTCAAGTCCCCATGGCTGCTCGCGCAGGACCGTCGGCAGGTGTGCAAAGGCAAGTCGAGTCCAGTGTTCGGATATCCCCGAGTGGCCGCGCGAGCTTTCTTTTTCGGCAGTGCTTTACGTAACAGCTAGTTCAGGTCTTCTGGCTCTTTCGCTACAGAGAGGTGCTTGCGAAACGATTATACTGAACGCCGTGCCACATTTCACTTGCCATGCTTGCCATGGATTTCCGTGGAGGCCCGGGACGATGCCCATAGTGGCATATCACCTTTTCGTCACCTCCATCTATCCTTTAAAGGTTGCTGGCACGAGGCCAATGCACGCCAGTCTTGACTTTAGGTTTGCCCCCAAAACCCCTTTCTTAGCGTTACAGACTCAGGGTTCATCTTTGTCTCAGAAAGTGCGGGTGAAATGTGGTGAGTGGGACGTGCTTCTTAATCAAAGGTGTCAATTGCAGGCAATTGTTCATTCAGGGTCTCAACGCTGTTAGCGTGTTGTTAGTGTTATGCGAAATTAAGCTGCCCGTTCACCCAAAGCTTGCTTTCTCCGATAGGAAGTCGTTCGGGTGAAGCGCAGACAACGCGGTTGTTTCGCTTCACGACCTTTCGTGGAACTCGGCTGTAGTACGGCGCCTCCCACCAACTCGAGGCATGCAAGGGACGTTTGAATATTAATTGCACAATGATGCCCCACCTCCGGTCCGACGAGACTTTCTCAATTTTTGGACGAGTGTCTGCATGTGCATTGATGCCCCCTACAATGTTTAGTGCCTATATCTCGGTGCACTCCAGTGGATCTCGACGTCCGCCAGAATCTGAATATTTTGTAGGATCGGTTGTTGCAATCGTATCCATTCTGTGGGGTTGCCAGCTGGCGTTCTTTCTTAATGTCCTGACGTGCTCTAGGGACGAGCTCCAAAATTCATCATGATTCACGGCCCCTGAATTCTGACACTGGCTTATCAGGCAACTTTAAGATCTTGAAAATCGCGCAAATTTCCTTCCGATAGGAGTAACACGGGGAACAGGTTTGTAAGCCTTCCTCCAAATCAGAACCCTCAATGGCCTGCGGAAAGTCACCAAGCAATGATGACGTTACCAATATAGCTTTGCAGATGATGTGTCAAATACTTGCTCTCAACATGAGTATCAGTCTCCCGTCTCTCGGAAAATCCCATTGGAATGCCCAGCCTCAGCCAATGTGGCGCCCCTTTAAGTGGATCGGACTCCCGGACCTCAACCACCCAAATAGTGGTGAGTACACTCATCCACTGACATGCCTCTCCCTCTCCCCATCAGCTCCACCCTCCTCACGATGGACAGTCCACGAGACATTCCCCTTGGACCAAACGAGGGATCGGAACTTCTTTTCGTTCTGTTTGCTGTTGCGCTTTGGGGGATCACTTGTGTTCAGACGTGCGTTCATCCCACGCTCGTGAAACCCTGCACAACTACCACATACTGATTGATCTTTCAGACTCTTTTATTTCATCCAGTTTGTCTTCCTCATACGCCCGCCACGCAGGGAATAAGAGTGACGAGTATTGTGTTGAATTATGCTTTCTTCTAGTTTCCCGCATGATACATTCATCTTGAGAGCCATGGTAGGTGATTTTGACTTGTCGAGATAAGCGGATACTCATTCGTGTTCGCCGTAGGTTACATGGCTGTGGTCAGGCCCTCATCCTCTCACAAAAGCAACCTTCTCACCCGTCGTGGTGTAGGCTAACTGACTCTGTTCATCAACTTCTTCTTATCAATGGGGGTATGGAAAGACATCCAAGAACTCGAATCGCCAGAATACTGACATCGTGTTATATACGCGCAGTTTATAGCGAACTGATCACTAACTTTTGCGACTATAACGAGGTCCTTACGGTGACCATGTACGTGGTCGCCGCTTTGACCTTCGAGGAACTAATTATCTCGGTACGCATACGTAGGCAATACTTGGTGAGTCGAGTAGGGTGCTGCCGAGTCTCCTCGAAATGGGCCTTATCCTCTCGCCGACAGTGGCAAGTTTTGTTGACGGTGAATGCGGTCGTTCCCTTGGCTCGGGTCCATCTGAACACGTCCCAAGGCACTCGTCGCACTGCCATCGCAACTGTTTTTTGTCAACCGTATCGCAAAGTGTAAGTCATTACCCATTGACGTGTGAACGTCGTTCCATCTTGGTCTATAGTCAGCGGGAAAAGGTGGCTACTTTTCGCGTTATGGGTACGTGAGCCAAACTTTGATATGCGTCGTGTTTTGTTATCGATGACGTTGGACCAGGCACCAGCTGCCACGCTCGAATTGGGTATGTGCTGCTTGCCGTTTCGTTGGTATATTGCCCTTGCTGATTGATCGCTTGGTTCAAAGCCGGCGTGTTGGGTGTGTCCTGTTGCTCTCTCTTGGCTGTACGTGACCGTTGAAGTTGGAATGTAAGCGTTCATTGCTTTTGGGTGATTTTTTTTCCGCGAGCACGGTGCCCTACGGTAACGCTGATCAGGAGCGTCAGGACGATCACGCCTACCACGCCAGAACTCGTGTCTACGACTCCCTTGGTAATGTGTTCGAGACCTCGTAGTGGGGGGTTGTGTGTTGATGCTAGCGACTGTATACAGAGTCTATTTACCGCTGTACAAGCAACGGCGGCCGCGGTTGATATCTCCATCACCGCTGCGTTGATTTTTTTACTGTGGAGAAGCAGACAGGACGCACAGAGTAGGCGCGTCCGACTACCGTTTACCTCAAAACGAAACCGAACATTCATCCAATCCATTTTTTTCCCAGGATGCGTTCCGTCATTCAGAAACTATTGATACTCTCTCTGAGCACGGGCGCATGGACTGCCTTGTTTGCGATATGTATCGTGTTCACCGTGCGTCGTTTTTTTTTCCCGCGATTCTGGCACCGAGACGAAAGGATGTGTGGATGATGCGCAGATGCTCGCCTTTCCCAACACGCTCGTCTATGCAGGGCTCTCCTTCCCCCTGTGTCCGCTCTATTGCAACACCGTGCTCGTCAACTTGAATGCGCGACACGTGATTGAAAAACTGGAACGTCGTCCTGTTCAGGATTCGATCGTCTTTTTGCGGAGTATGTCTGTTCGTACCGATGTGTCGGGGCGATCGCATGGATTGGATCCTGAGCGGCATGAACGGGTACGTCGTGCTTTCTCGCTGCAACGACTGCTGCGGCGCTGATGCATTGCATTCCGTGCAAACGTGTTTAGAGACCACGCTGTCAATGTTTGTCAGCAGACCATGGACGGTTTGTGGAGGCGGGCGTGCAGGCGTCTTTGGGGAGCACCAAGGTTGAGGAGCTCGTATAGCCGGATATGCGTCTCGATCCTAGGTAGACACGCGACCGTCTACAAAAAAAAAAAGTGCATGTGCTATTCCATTTCAGAGGGATCGTTCTTAACGCCATCGTCGTCATCATTATTATTCAACCATTGCTCGATCCACGCGACGATTCTCGCCACGTTCTCTTCCAAGTCTTCCATCGTGTTGCTTTCCAGCTCTACGACGACCCCGGGTTGATAGGATTCCCTCGCTTCGTCGGACACGACGCCCATGATCTCTGCTTCGTTGTTTTCTTGAATTTTCTTGAGTGGGTAACCCCTGGAGGAGATCGAAAATCGACATTGTCAGCGATGTCAAGTCCAAGTGAGGTTGGGAGACGAGAACGGGGTGGAAACGACGTGACGATGAACACGAATGAAAGACAGGTGAGACGAGCACGTACCGTTTTTCTAGTCTGTCCCAGAGCAAGGTATGATGACATCGCAGAACGACGACCAGATCGGCCCAGCGCTCCGGAAAGACGTCGCACGTATGCCAATCGAGGACGACTCCGCCTGCAGCGACGAGCGGTTCGAGTTCGTCGAGGACCTGTGCGTCGTGCATCGTGAACCCACCGATCAAAACGGTTTGAACCGAAACCACCGCCCAATGAGCACGAACCCCCCCCCCCCTCGAAACGAGCATCAAAAGGCAACCGCACCTTGTCCTCGTCGACGGTATACGACTGCCACTCCTCGTCGAACCCCTGATGGAGCCCTTTACTCTTGACCAACTCCCCCACGTTGACGTGTCGGAGCGGCGTCGGAGAGGTCTCAACGAGGAGTTGAGCGTGCGTCGATTTTCCGGTCCCTGGGGTACCGGTGATGATGATGGTGGGGGAACGTTTGACCATTGGAGCGATCGTCTACTCTCGTTGGAGGTCGAGGTCGAGCGTTGGGTATTGATCGCGTCTGGGTAACTTAGATGACATGTATTTACCTCGCATCGCCTTGAACATCCGCCGTGTCGACCGTCTTCCAGAGCATCCATGCCATCGCAACGCTACTAGGAAAACAGACAAACGAGAAAAACCCAACGACTACTTCTAGTCCTGGTAACCAACGGTACAACAAGGCTATCTAGGTACGAAAAACCGAGACCCACTAGCGACAAAAGTGTCCTACACACATACAAACGAACGCGCAGTCCCTTCCGAGTCGGAGAACTCCCTCCCTCCAAAAAAAAAAAAAAAGCAACTATGGACATTGTTCGACACGTCCTTTAGAAACACGAACGTGGGCGACGGATTAATACGAGAATATCATAAGCCACGGGTTGAGCACGATCTGGTAGGGTCTCTCGGTCAGGATAGGCACACACAAGAGGCGGAGCGAAAACGTCTCACAGGAAAGAGGACATGACACCCTACGACGATCCTAAAAAAAAATTAGGGGGGGACAACGATCGAGCGTCAACATGGTTCAATCGACCAAAGCCAACCACGTACGCAAGCGGAAGCGACACTGCCCAGTCCGTCGAATCAACCTGCCATCCAACAGGAACGACATCCACGCTCGTACTCAACACGACCATCGTACCGGCCATCAGGATGCACAACACGAGCGCCACTCGGAAGCGTCGCCATATCTTGGGCACTTCGAGGAAAAAGTTGGAACGTTCGACTTCCTTCTTGGTGGCACCCCACGTGATGTTGTACGAGAACAGGTGGGCGAGGAGCGCTTGAGAGAGGTGAATGCTAAGACCACCAAAGAAGAAAAAGCTGGTACGTGTCAAGTGGGATGAGAAAAGAACAGAGTCGATAGGACGCACAAGAATGGAACCCATTTCAGGTTCTCGGTCAAAGAGGACAGCAAGCTACGGTGTCCCAGGCGATATTCGAGCAACGTGAAGCCCAAATTGCCAAGTCCAGGAAACACAACCGTGCAAGCCAACCAGACTTCGAAGCTGTGAAGGAAGAAACCATCGACTTGGATTTGGAATCCAAGGAGAAGATAGTTGACAAGCGACAAAATGGCAGCCGCGGCAATCCCATCTAATCATGGCGTCAAGGTCTGAACGAGCGGAAACAAGGGCTGTCCATGGCAATAACTTACAGTACGAGAACATGTCTAGGTGTTCGAGTCAGCCAGCAGAAAACAGGGAAATCACTGACACCTCACAGGCCATCATGGTAAACTTGTAGTGGACTGGCGCGTCGGACCAGACAAAGATGCGAAGCTGCTTCGAAATCGGACCTTTTCTCCACCATTCGATCAGCGGGTTGAAGATGAGTTCGTTGCAGCCTGACGCCAAGTTTAGTTGCCATGTCGAACGCTGCATGTTCGTCCAAAACAGTTACCATATGAGTACTTTTGCCAGCGATTGAGTTCATCGTCGACGGTCAAGGATACACCTTCCTTGAACCCCCCTTTGGAGTACGTCGCCCAACGAATGATGTAACCCTTGAGCTGTTAAAACCCGAAATTCAGAACAGCCAGAAAGAGAGAGAGATGTCAAGTGAAAGCAATGACCTGAAGACGTAGTGCCATGTCAAAGTCTTCCGACACGTTCGACTCTGACCATATCTTCCGTTTGCCATCTGCAGGATCGATGAAAGCGGCATCTTGGATCGCAGACCAGCGTAAGAAGGCGTTGTGTCCCACGAAAGGTGCAACCTCTCCATTTGCACAGCCAATGGAGATACACTTGTTGATCCTGCGCGTAAAGTGGGCGATACCATTCTCAAAGTAATGGAATGCGACCTGCATGACGTCTACATGAAAAAAAGGCGATATCAGTATCTAGAAATACGAAAGAGGGAAAACCGACCTGATTCATGCTGGATGATGGCAACATCTGGACACTCTGCGAATTCGCGAGCAGCATCACGCAAACAATCCTACGTCCATTCACGTCAGAGAAAGAGACAAGAGTACGATTCAGGTAGTGCTGACCTCTGGCACGATCGTATCCGCATCGACGATGAGGATGATCTCACCAATCCGCAATGACTTGCCGTTCGATGCCCACGGACGCCATTTCCGCTCACTCTCCTCAAACGTTTCCTCGACGGCCATCTCCATCGCCCTGTCTTCCAGACACTGAGACACGTCCTCTTCCATTTCGCCTCGTTCCACGGCATCCTCTAGCGTCTTCAAGTGTTTCTCCAGTTTCATGCTGAGCGCCAGACCGTAGTTCATGTTGGACGCTTTCTTGAACCGTCCAGCACGCTTGAAGCCTCCAGGCGAACCGTTGTGCTTTGGGCGAGCGACCCAACCGATGTTATGGTTGGCGTAGAAAGTCATGCGTTCCTGGCGTTGTTCCTCGTTGATGATCTGCAGACCGTCGTCATGGACGAAGATGGACGATGTACCCCCTTGGCGTGCGTACGTTTGCATCGCCTTCTTGATCGAGGTCACAGACGGCGCACTGTGATGATGGACAGTGAGTCAAATCTGGCGGACGTGGCACACATCTTGAGACGTACATGGTCTCTTTCAAGCTCTCCTTAAACACCGGGAGTTCGATGGTGATGTGAGGCAAAGCATCATCTACCTCCCTGTCTGGCCTGGGACGAACGGCAGAGTAGTATTTCGAGTTATCGTGATACTGGGCTACCGGCCCGATCCTGAGAATGACTTTAGCAGACAATGGAGGTGGATTACCAAGGACAACGTACACCAAAGCAAGATTTCCGACCAGTTGAAGGCAAAAGAACTATTCTCGGCTCAGCAGGACGTTCCCCAAAATCAGAGGTTGAATGACGTACCAACGCGACGGAAAATAGAAATGGCGTCGTGACAACGAGGGAAAACCGGACAGAGTCGCTATCTAAACCCCACTCCGCGAGCAAGACGGCAACGCCACTCCCAACGAAGACTGAAAAAGAAATGAGTCCGAGAAGACGAACGGTGCGCAAAAGCCCATACAAATCGACAGAGCGACCCCAAGCCCACAGTAAAAAGGGGCATAGAGACGAACTTGGCGTGGTTCTTTCTTCTCGGCACCATCTTTTTCGAGGTCTGATGATGGAGGCTCGTCCGTTTTCGGAATCACCCTCCAGTTCCAGCGCCATGCAGACGTTGGCTTGGATGTGGCTTTTGTGTTTGCTCGTTCCTTATCTGATACTTTTTCGATGGCGGTTCTACCGATCAGATTAACATTTGAAGTCACAGAGGGTACCGTCGAAACGTCTGCAGAACCAGTGGGCGTCTCCGACCTCGCGATGACATGACGATGTCTCCACACGAGCTTGATCAACTTTTCTTCCAGATCGAGGCAAAGTGGTATTATATTTTCAAAACTGTCGGCCCATAACACAATCGCACGCTCGTCTCGCTGTGGGTCATTCACAACAACAAAAGTGAGTTGGCAGGTTCAGGATGAACAAAAAAAGCGTCTTACGATGAAAGCCCCACATTGCTCCTTCTCTGCGCGTGGCAACTCACTCATCGACTCGAGCACTTGTATCTTGGTATCCGAATCGATATACATGGACCTCTTATTGGATGTTCTGTGTCCAACACGTCATATCAAGCAACAAAACCGCATTGCAGATAGCGGGGGGCGCAGACTTACATGGTCGCAAAGGCAGCATGCACGGCAGCACTACGGATTTTGACGGCGACGACGGGATTTAGCAGTCTGACTGCTGCCTCAAACGGGCCCAACAAGGGAGTGTCATACGGGAAGACTCTGAATTGGCCGGTTTCTGTTCGAATGCAGACGCCTGTTGCGATGTGTTCCTCCGCGGGCCTAAACCATGCTTCTCCCTGTGTCTGATCGCGGAAACGTGAGTGATGCAAAAAGAAAAAGAGTCCGCAGTCCAGTGTAGCGCACCTGTTGATACACATGGTGAAGGAGGGCATCGTAGTGATCGTAGTCGATGGCGGCCATCGCGAGAGGACTGGAAGCAGCACCCAACCTCGGAAGGCGAGGTATAAGAGTGCGGTGATACCGGCTAGATGGAACGACCAAAGTCTTCTCATCCTACGAGAATTCGGCAAGGAATGCCTGAACCGTTTATTAGATCATGGAGACGTACCCTTCAAAAATAGTTTCATACCGTGCATGCTGCTTTGATTCGTGGTGCGAATTCGCCCGGGTTTCTTTTTCTGAACCTATCAAAGGAAGGATACATACATGTGCATGACGGACTGACCAGAGAAAGGTGCGGGGGAAGACAGAGAAGCCGGCGTTGACGTTCTGGTACTAACACGACGTCGCACGCCGAGGTTGATGGCAATTCCGTCTTGATCGCCACTTTGGCACTAGCACACAGACACGTGATGATCCCTGAACGTGTGATTGGCTGGAACACAAGATGGGAACTAATGTTGAGTTTCATCATAGACTAGACCCAGATCACGGAAATAACGCGACGCCGGATCCGAGAGTGAGAATAAAAAACATCAAGTTCGGGATAGCACGTGTATCGTACGTAATATCCGGCCGACACAAAGGTTTGTGGTTGTGTCAGTTTTTTTAATGATCATCCTTGACGTTGACGTTTGTTCGTTCCTGAGAGTCGAGACTTTCAAAATTGAAGAAAACATACACAATAACCGGCGGTGTAACCCCCCCACATACACACACCCTTCTGCCTGGGTTCGGCCCTTCTATTCTTCCCCTTCTCCCCTTCCCCTTGCTTCTGAAAAAAAAAAAAAAAAGGGCCAAGCAAACTCCCATGAGTCAAAACATGCGCCCGCCGTACCACACGTCCACACAGGTTAGACCCCATTGACAAGGTGCCACCGCCTGTCCCACCGGACCCAATGCCTAGTAGCAGCTCCCGAGTTGTTACGACAAATGAGCTCGAAAAGTCCAAGGCCATGCACATGCTCGTCATGCTGACAAGCGGCGGGTGCCGTAGCCCCGGCGCCCTCCCGAACAAGCTGACGCATGCATGATTGTCGCTATAATATGACTTGTCGAGAAACGAGCGAACCTGAAGGCTCTGCGCGATCCAGAGTGCCGTCCCGGAGATACAGTATGTGCTGTACAGGCCCGGGTAGGTACCATGAATCGCATTGGCCACGCTTGCCACCCTGACAAGGGGTAGACGTTTCGAATGCCGTGGCGCCGGCGCCCCCCGAACAACTTGAAGGATGACACATGCATCATATGGTCGCTTATGAGTTCTCGAGAAACGGGCGAACCTGAAGGGTCTGCATGATCCCGACTGCCGTCCCAGAATTACACTAGTATGTATGTACAGTCATCGGTAAGTCCCATGAATTGCATTACCGATCTGCGTTAGCATCATCGTCATTGCCGGCAATGGTCGAGGTACGACACGTTTGTAAACAGCATGAAATAGTGGCGTCGATTGTTCAATCTGTACTGCATTATAACTTCCCAGTAAATAAGTTACGATTCTAGGGTCCATATTCAAGACAAACAAGACCCTCTCCTAGGACGCTCGGGGCTCTCCGAGACACCTCCACCCGATCCTATCCGGCTCTCCTCGGATCAATACGAGAAGATCATCAACCAGGGGTTGAGCACAATCTATTCGCGTCCGTCAGTCAACCATCACACACGAGGCCTCGTCCATCGATAGAAGAATCCACAGAAACTCACAGGGAAGAGTATATGACAACCTGCAACCAGCGCCAGCGGAAAGATGACCGCCCAATACGATCCGGGGATCACCCAATTCGCCGTGACGATGCTGCTCAGACTGAAGAGAAAGATGGACGCAAAGCATGCAAGCGCCACGGCGAACGCAAACCAGAACCGTTTCAGGATCCGGGGCACTTCGATGAAAAAGTTGGAGCGCTCCACTTCCTTCTTGGTTGCACCCCATGTGATGTTGTACGAGAACATGTGTGCAAGCAGGGCTATCGTCAGGTGGATGCTCATACCCCCAAAGAAGAAGAGGCTACATCGCCAAAACATGTGTCAGCCAAGAGAAACGCGGTGGAAAACGGGATGGAATGACACAGACAAGAACAGGATCCATGTGGCGGTCTCTATCGTCGAATCGATCAGACTGCGATGCCCGAGTCGGTACTCCAGCATGATGTATCCCAGGTTTCCCGATCCTGGAAATACAGCCATGATGGCTAAAAACACCTCAAAGCTGTGGAGGTAGTAGCCGTCGGTCTGGATGCCAAACCCGAGAAGGAAATAATTCAGTATGGATAGCGCCGCCGACGCGGCAATCCCATCTACGAGCAATCAAAGTCAATTTCCAAAACGTTAGACGGGCAGTCTACGCCGCTCACAGTATGAAAACATGTCTAAGCGAACGCGATGAGCTTATCTGCGCAATACATTATACAAAAAGGCACGCACACGCCATCATGCTCATCTTGTAGTGAACCGGAGCATCGGACCACACAAATATCCGCAATTGTTTGTTGATCGGACCCAGACGCCACCAATGAATCAACGGATTGAAGATCAACTCGCTGCAGCCTGCCAGTCCATCATCTCAACACGTCGGTTTCATTAAAAAAAAGGCGTGATCGATTCGCACCGTAAGAGTATTTTTGCCATCGGTTCAGTTCATCGTCCACTGTAAGGGACACACCCTCCTTGAAACCGCCCTGGGAATAAGACGCCCATCGAATACTATAGTGTTTCAGCTAAATAAAATGAACCCCGATATAAGCCCGCGCAAATACCTCTAGTCATATGACAGACGTACCTGAAGACGCAGCGCCATATCAAAGTCCTCGGAGACATTTGACTCTGACCATATCTTCGTCTTCCCATCCGCAGGGTCAGTGAACGCGGCATCTTGAAGTGCCGACCACCGAAGGAACGCATTGTGACCCACGAAGGGGGCTACCTCGCCGTTTGAACAACCCAACGAGATACACTTGTTGATTCGTCGCGTAAAGTGTGTGATGCCATTTTCAAAGTAGTGGTGAGCGACCTGCATGACATCTGTGGGGGTAGAGTATGTATGCGCTGAGCACGTTCAACAATCACGAAAATACATACCTGAGTCGTGCTGGATGATCGCGACCTCGGGACTTTCGGCGAGCTCCCGAGCAGCATCACGCAGGCAGTCTTCGGGAACGACGGTATCTGCGTCCACGAGGAGGATGATCTCTCCAATTCGAAGCGACCTTCCATTGGATGCCCAAGGTTTCCATTTCCCGCCACTCTCCGCAGACATCTCGTCACACGCCATGTGCAGCGCGCGGTCCTCGAGCGGTGTGTCGTCAATGTCCTCTAATTCTTCTTGTTCCTCTGCCTCCTGGAGCGCCTTGAGATGCTTCTCCAGTTTCAGGCTGAGAGCCAGACCGTAGTTCATGTTGGACGCTTTCTTGAATCGCCCGGCACGTTTGAAACCACCAGGGGAAGAGTCATGACCAGGACGAGCGACCCAACCGATGTTATGATCCGCGTAGAACGTGATCCGTGCTTCGCGATCCTTTTCGGATATCAACTGAAGACCATCGTCGTGAACGAAGATGGCTGACGATCCCCCTTGGCGAGCGTAGGTTTGCATAGCCTTTTTGAGAGTAAAGACAGAAGGTGCACTGCACAAAAAGGGTATCAGGGGCGATGAATCGATATCATCATCCGTGTTGTAACTGACATTGTTTGCTCCAAGCTCTCTTTGTAGACAGGCATCTCGATGGTAATGTGCGGGAGATTGGCGTCGACCTCCTTGTTGATGTCAGGTTTTATCGCAGAATAGTACTTTGAGTTTTCATAGTATTGCGAGACAGGTCCGAATCTGCGAGCGAGCGAGATCAGAGAGTTTCAGCGTGCAAACGTGTGTTGACCCACATCATGCCAAGATTGCTGATGATTTGGTTGCAAAAGAACTGCAAGGTCCGATGAGCGCGAGTCACGTTGGGTGGAACTTGGATATACGTACGATGGAGACACAGAACGTAAAAGGGGCAGTGACAAGAAGTGCGAATCTCGGCCAGTATCCATCCAAAAGCGACTCTTGTAGGAGCATGCTAGCTCCACTACCGATGCAGACTGAACAGGATCGCGTGAGTCGAGCACCCCAGGGCAAGCAAATACTTACAAATGGCCAAGGCGCAACCTAGACCATTGTAAAAGGGGGCGATGAGCCTCGTCCGACGTTGCTTTGATGCTGCATGTTCCATATCCTTCTCATGCTCAGCGCGAGTCGAGCGCCAGCTGAATAGTCTCCAGAACGACATGGTCTTTGCCTTGGTGCTCCGGTCAGCAGGTGCCTTGTCGACGACATCAATAGCTTGTGAGGACGCTTCCTTTGATTTCTCAGCGAGGTTGTCGTCGGATGCGGTGCCGGAAGAGGACAGCTCAGAGGGAGGAACGGAGATAGTGCCCCGAGCACGCCAAACAAGTTTGATTAGCCTTTCTTCAAAGTCTCGGCATAACGGAATAATGCCGTCCAGGTTGTCAGACCAAAGGACAAGCACACGCTCGTCACGCTAATTGAGACAAAGATTAAGTCAGGGAGTTCCCAAGGGATGTCGGGAGAAGAGAACTTGCAATGAACGCTCCACATTGTTCCTTTTCTGCGGTTGGCAATGCAGCCATCGAATTGAGGATTTGAATACGCGTGTTGTGATCGACATAGATCGCATCCGCATCGTCGGATCTAGAGGTGGGAAGGCGATAGAGGTGAGTCCTGGATGTTCAGACAGCGACGACGGCAGACATACACAGTTGACAAGGCTGCATGGACTGCAGCACTACGGACTTTGACCGCGACGACGGGATTCAGCGTGCGAATCGCGGCCTCGAAGGGTGCAAGGTAGGGATTCTCGTATGGGAAGACCCGGAAGTGACCGGGTTCGACGCGTATGCAGACTCCAGCCGAGATATTCTCTTCCGAAGGTTTAAACCAAGCGTCTCCCTGGGTCTGGCGACGTTGAGCACGAGAAGGACGACTGTGAGGGGATGAGAACGCTTACTCTCTTGAAGATGTGATGGAGGAGGGCATCGTAAGCATCATAATCCATGGCCATAATGGATACTAGGGAGCTACGGGCACCCACGAGAGAGAGAGAGAGGCAATGGGGACGTGACTGGCAACATATTCGGGTGCACCTTGGGATATAAGTAAGCGTGGAGTGTAGGCAGAGCACGAATACATAATCCGGCAAGAATGGACGCAAAAGCAGGTGATAAAGACGAAGGGGTCAATAATCCGATTTCGGGAAATGGCTGGCAAGTGGGATTATTGTGGCATCAATGTCGGGGTGCCGGAACGGTGAACGACCCGAATTGCGATGCAAGGTTCTGACGTTAATTGCGAAGAGACGGTGTGAATGTAGAGATGCGACGAAACAGGAACCTCTTGGGGTACGAGAGACGGAAGAAGATTATGATGAAAAATGGGTGAATTCCGATATTGATGACCACAGCATGCGCGAGTGACATACGTGATGAGATTCCGGATGTGGATGGTGGCGCCTGTGAGAGAATCTGTGAATCGATATCGGGTACAGTGGGAGCCTCACCCAAACCAAGTCAGAATGCGAGAGTGCCTGATCAGCGATATTTTAGGACACCTTGCTCGTCGGATGTTTGCGTGTTCGAGGCGGTCCTTTGTGCGGCCAGCAACTCCATCCAATGTCAACCAATTTGAGACGACGCGATGACCTTTCGCACTCCACACGCGCAACCGTCCTGTCCCTGAGCGAGTGCTCCCTCTCGAGGTCCTCCGAGGAGTTCAAAGTTCGTCTAGTGCGAGGCTGTGTGACGGTAGCATTCATGCTGTTAGTTGGTCGTAAAAGGAAAAGAAAATAAAGGAGAGAGGCAAAAAACGACCTCAACTGGTGCCGTATCGCCGGCAACACATGGCCTCGTTTGTCGCGTCCGTCGGGGAGGCTTTATCTCGAGTTCGGGGGTGTTTTCGAGTTTGGTGTCAGTGTAATCTCATTTGAGAATTGTCACCAACGGAGTAGTCCAACTTCTCGCTTCACACGGCTTTGCGCCACTCAACGCGCAGTGTGCAACTCCAGGTCTAATCAATGCACGCCGCAAAACGCGTCTTGGAAGGTTGCTCCACAGGATGCCTGGAAGATGATCATCGCAACGCCAATAGGATTTTCCACCATTATCCTGCCAATCAACGTGGTGGATTCAAGCCCGTGATATGTGTTCCTTCCAAGGTAATCGTGACCAAAACAGCGTGGTGGCGTTGAACCGTGTACTAGGGATCGCGGTTTCGAAGCATTTTCTTGGAACCGAAATTCATGCAGAAAAGAAAAAAAAAAAAAGGGTACGTTTCCTCCCCTCCAAACGTTGTTTCAACACATACGTCACTTGTTGCTAGCGCAAGATTACACCCGTGAAAAGTAGTTCCCGCCCAGAGAAGCATGTGCTAATGACGGTAATAGTCGAAATATACACATGAAAAAGCATGCCGTGGCATCGAGGACCGGCTCGGGTACAAGTGTTCCATGTCGCTGATTCAAGTAGTCTCCAATCCTCCTCCAAGGAAGTTACCACTACTCAGGTTCTCTTCACCTGGACTCGAGGGGTCCAAAAAAGGACAGTATTATCTTAGATAGCGGGGGTTGATTCTCGAGGAAACGGTCGACGTCTGAGCGCTAATAAGGTTGGTTATATTGTAATTTCGGGCACGTCCATTCTCTTCCTCTCCCTATTTTACAATGCGACTGAACAACTTGGGATGTCTATTATCAGAAGAATTCTTCATTCGCGACCATCATATCGCCTCGCCTTTCTACATCCTCCATCTTGGACCGAATTGCGCACGGTCTTCATCGGGAGTTTCACTTGGCTCTCGTAAGGAAATACCAGAATGGCACTCGAAAATGCGTATTTTTTCACAGAATCGCGCCGCACACGATGCGTCACTCCGAGTCAATGTACCAGGAGCTGTGACAGAAAATCCTATCGGGATACTCCAAATTTTCCTTCTTTTGCCTCTGTGTTCCATTCCTGATTCTCCGTCCGATGAACATGACGATTACCGCTGACCTGGAGCGTTGTCCTCTATCGTGAGTTTGCTCGTGATAAGATATATACGTGTGATCTTCTCTGCATTGGTTCGTTACATACAACTGAACCATGATCTCGGGGCACGGACATCACGCGTTGATCAAGTTAACGCATTTCCTGACGTTGGTGTGGAGGTACAGCATTTCTTTCCTTAACTGAGACAGAGTTGACATGCGTTCCTCGATGGCGCACTTGTGGAGTAGGCACGTTCGTACCGGTTATCGACCGGTCTTGAGAACCCAAGTCGTGCGATCGCGAAGATAATGGCGCCAGTACAATGAGGCGCAGAAGAATTCACCTCAAAGGTAAACGCATATCATGACACCATCGGAATTGCTCGACGTTGATCCATTTAAATGGAGATACGGCTGGGAATATCGTTGCACCACATCGCTGATAGATAAGTGAAGAGAGCAATTCGGAAGTGAGGCGTCCCAGTTCGCCGTGTTTACACCCAGTAGTGGTGGACAGAGGGGCCGGCATCCAACAACGACATTGACTATGAATGGATTAGCGCCGTTGACGTCAGCCTGGCGATGGAACGGCACCAGTACCGTGTTCGGTTCCCAAGCTATGCGTGCTACCCACTCCAATGTCGATGTGCGCCAAATACCCGGTCGTTGTCGTAAAAACGGGTGGTTTCGTGAACAGAAAAGCAGAGCCTTCTGGATGTGGAATGGTGCATAAGCGGATATCCGATGGGTGTTTCGCAATGAGACTCGAGATAGTACGAATATCAACAGGACCACGGCGTTATCTCGTACGATAACCGCATGTCGTGCCGAATGTTAATCGGCAACGATGCGCTCATGGTGCTCCCAGGTGATGGGATCCTGGTGAAGATGCAGTTGTGTTTGTTTCAAATATAAGCTGCAGGAGGTGATATTGGGAATGCGGCCTTGTGTGACTTCTTTCTCAAAAGGTCGTATGTGAGTTGTTCTACGAGCGCGCGCCTGCATTCGTCATTATCTTTTCCAGCCGGGTGGTGAGTCGCCACTAGTCCTGGACGGTCCTTTCCATTGTCGAAAGTGCCAGGTCCCCGTCACAGAGCCTTGCTCTGTCGAGGAGG
>JBBPSL010000275.1:0-21540 GCA_038093555.1 Butyriboletus appendiculatus
TACGACCGCTAGGACTAGTTGTCCTTCATCGAGGAAAACCCTCGACCTTACGTCCACCGAATACCCTTCGGTAGTCCTCGATTCCTTTTGAGCCTACGACCGACCCTACCCGGGCCAGTCGTAACAATTCCCCCACTACCTTCCAACGATTCATGAACAACTCTTTCCGCGACATGATCGCAGAAGGATGGCTCGTCATCTACATGGATGACCTCCTCATCTTCTTCCCTGATGACGACACACACACCAAACGCACAAAACACATCCTCCAACGCATGACTGAATTAGATCTCCATCTTAAACTGGAGAAATGTACCTTTGCCACCCAAGAAGTCGAATACCTCGGAATGATCGTACGACCTAACCACCTCGCCATGGACCCGGTCAAACTCGAAGGGATCGCCAACTGGCCCACCCCTTCTTCCATCAAAGGCGTATGCTTGTTCCTCGGCTTCGCCAACTTCTATCGCCAATTCATCCCCGACTATTCCACGATCGCTCGTCCACTGATCAACCTCACCAAGCTCAACCACCCTTGGACCTGGTTCCCTGAATGCCAAACTGCATTCGAACAACTGAAACAGTTGTTCCTCTCCAAACCAGTACTCCATCTCCCCGACTTCTCTGCCCCATTCGCTATCGCCACAGACGCCTCCAAATTCGCAACTGGCGCTATTCTCCTCCAAACCGATTCGAACGGCACTTGGCATCCATGTTCCTACCTCTCTGCGTCCTTCTCTCTGGCAGAACACAACTATGACATCTACGACTGCGAACTCCTTGCCGTCATCCATGCCCTCAAAGCTTGGCGCCACTACCTCCATGGATCCCCCTTTCCAATTCAGGTCTTCACAGATCACAAGAATCTCACCTACTTCCAAGCTCCTCAGAACCTGAACCGCCGCCAAGCCCGCTGGCTTCTCGACATTGCTGATTTTGATCTTAAAATCGTCCATGTCCCTGGACACCTCCTTGCCAGTCCCGACGCCCTCTCTTGCTGCCCGGACCTTATCCCCACTGACACCTCCAAGAATGAAGGAGTCACTCTTCTACCCCCATCACTGTTCGTCTCCCTCATCGATACCACTTTGGCTTCGGCCATCAAGATGTCCTCCGCCAACAACCCTCTCATTCTCCGACATCTCCAAGCAGTCGATGCCAATGTCCCTGCTTTCCTTTGTGCGCGCCTCTCGGATTGGTCCTACACAAACGGTACCCTTACCTATCGTAACTGCGTGTATGTACCCCCCGACGACTCACTCTGTCGGTCCATCCTCCACCGTTGCCATGATCACGAATCCGCAGGTCACCCGGGCTACCTCAAAATCCGCCAGCTAGTCTCCTCTGACTTTTGGTGGCCCGGCCTTGCTCAATACGTGCACGCTTATGTCGCTGGATCCCCCTCCTGCCAACGCTGTAAAGCGAACATGCACCCCACCGTTCCCCCACTCACACCCATCCGCTCCTCCACTTCCCTTCCCTTCCGCCAGATTTCGTGTGATCTGATCACCAATCTCCCCCTTTCCTCCGGCTTTGATTCCCTATTGGTCGTGGTCAACCACGGACTTACTAAGGGGGTAATTCTCTGCCCTACATTGAAAACCGCCACAGCCGAAGGGATCGCAACTCTCTTCTTCCATAAAGTCTACAAACACTTCAGATTATATGACAAAATCATCTCTGACCGTAGACCTCAATTCGCCTCTGCGTTCGCCTGCGAATTAGGCAAACTCCTGAAGTATGATCGCTCTCTCTCCACGGCATACCATCCCCAGTCCGACAGAGAGACGGAACGGGTCAACCAGGAGATCGAAACCTACCTCTGCATCTTCTGTGGAAATCACCCCACCTCGTGGGCCGACTCCATTACCCACGCAGAATTCGCACACAACCACCGACCCCACTCCGTCACTAACCAATCGCCTTTCTATCTCCTCATGGGATATGAACCCCGTGCCCTTCCTACGGCAATCCCCGAAACATCCATCCCTGCAGTCGAAACCCGCCTCAAAGCACTATCAGCTGCACGAGACGAAGCCCTCGCTGCCCATGAACTAGCACGACAAGTCATGACAGCCCAGACTCGTCGATCCTTTACCCCTTTCACCAAAGGACAGAAGGTATGGCTGGAAGCCCGCAACCTCAAACGCCACGTTCCAAACCCCAAGTTCACGCCCAAACGAGAAGGACCCTTCACCATCACTGAAGTCCTATCCCCAATCATATACAAACTCCGCCTCCCGACAACTTGGAAGATTCATCCAGTGTTCCATGCCTCCCTTCTCTCCCCCTGCCAAGAAAACACCGTCTATGGGAAACACTTCCCAAAACCACCGCCGGAGCTCATCGATAACGAAGAAGAATACGAAGTCGAAAAAATCCTACGCCACCACGGAACACCATCTCGCCATTCCTTCCTGATCCGATGGAAAGGCTACTCCGCAGAAGAAGATTCATGGGAAATGGAGCGCAACTTGAAAAACGCAAACTCTGCCCTCCTCGACTATAAGAATCGTCACCTTCAAGCGTTTCCCCCATCTCGATCTTCTTCCGCTACCACTACCACCACCAAAACATGACCACTCCCCTTACCATCACGTACCACTCTGACGATGACTCTGTCTCCATTCTCATCCCCTCTCCCACCGCCTCTTCTCCCAGCTCCCGTGTTCTACCGGTGTTACCTGAACGCCGTTCTCCTCCTTCTAGTATCTCCTCCCCTTTATCAATCCCCTTCTCTGCGACCCTTGTCGAGGACTACTCTCGCCCTTCTTCTCCTACACCATCTCTTACCGGCAGTTCACCTGTCGCTCCTCATCCACCGACTCCCACGCCGTTAACATCTACCCTTGGTCCCGTCATTGCCATTGACCTACCCATCTATGCCCATAGACTCAGAGAAGATTTCCCAACCCTCACGGAAGTCACTCGCCTCACCCAAAACATCGAGAACCCTCGCATGGCATTGATGATTGGTGCCCACTTAGACATGTCCTCCCCGCTCCACTCGCTCTACAAAGCGTACTTACAAACATCCCAACTGGAACTTTTGACCAACCGCTCCTCGAGCCACGCGCACACCACCCTCCTCCAGTTAAGTATGCGCCCAGCAATCAGTGAGCTAAAAGCGGCACTGGTCAACATGCTCCACCAAATGGGAGCCCTCAAACTCTTTGACGACATGGACCGCTACCTCCGAGAATTGGCAGATTGCACCCCCACGACGTACTACAGTACCTCCTCAATCCCATCTACCTCTTCTTCCCCTCTAGACCCCAAAGAACTCCGTCTTATACAACGTGTTGAAGCCCACTGGACCGGAAACGAAGGACGGTCACCACTAGGTGCTGCACACCCCCATTACAATGAGGCATGCTTCCAATGCCATCGTCTCGGACACATCCACACTCACTGTCAATTCTACCAATGCCCCAACTGTCTTCGTTGGGCACCGGGTCACACTCAAACACATTGTCCCCTCCGACGACGCATCACACCACCTTCACTGTCCACCTCGTCCTCCTCGTCCACATACCACACCTCCGGTTCCTCACAACCTCAACACATACTCCCACCGCATTCCACGCGCCATACTCCTAGACGTCCTCAACAAATCTCTCGTCACATCTCGGGATTCGGACTTGTCGAACATTGTGTCGATCCCGACGACATCACCCACCCTACCGACCCTTACGATGTGCCCGACGTCCACGATGACATCGCCTATGGAAACATGTGTGGTTCCCCTTGCGGCGAATACTGAGGCCTCGACTAAACATTCAGCAGAGCTTCTGTGCTAGATGGGGGGTAATGTTACGATTTCTCTCCATTCTTCTCCTTTCCCATGACACACTTACTATTAGCGGATGTACTTCTATGCGGAACACCTTCTTCCACAACTCCATAGTGTTCCGCAACTTCCTTCCACAATCCCACGATACACTTATGCCATTGGTCCGCATCTTTTACTGTACTTCTTTCGCGGAACCCCTTCGCCCGCTTCCACGGGATTCCACGACATTCTTCCGCCTTCCATGCTTTGTCATAAACGTTCCATGACCTTCCTTCGGTTTCTATCACTCTCGTATATAAACCGCAGTTGTCTACGCTGTCTCCCTAGTTTAGACCTGCTCTTACAATCTAAACCACTCCTCTGGATCTCTCTGAGACCTCGCCTTACTCTTGAGTAGGCGCTCCTTCGTACCTTCGACCACAGCGACTTCTACGATCGCTAGGACTAGTTGTCCTTTGTCAAGGAAAACCCTTGACCCTACGTCCACCAAGTACCCCTTGGAAGTCCTCGATTCCTTTTGAGCCTACAACCGTCCCTACCCAGGCCAGTCATAACATCACACATACGAAACCCCCACACACTCTTCGTAACTGTCGCCCTTACAAAACCCAAGGTATATGCTAGTCATTCACTTGACCTAGCACCCACGACAGTCTCGTCAGACTATAAACCACACACACCCCGATATGACACTTGTCTCACGACCAAGTCCCTCTATCACTTCGCCCTGCATACTCGTCCAAAGACTTGTATTGCACAATCTAATGTTACGCTTAGCTCATGCTTCGCCACGTTACTCTCCAACTCCACTTTGTAGTACAACCTGATACCACACTCAGTACACTACCTAGTACAACAATGCTACACTACGCTTCACTGCTAGTTACGTCATACACCCCCATACCATTGAGGATAGATAACATCACCTCTCTGCTACACCTGGATCTCACGATCCAACCCCGCGTCTCACGCTGCGCCCCCTTTAGTAGTCACCGCTTGATGCTGCACTCAGCGAACTACTCAAGATATTTATTATCGACGCTACGCTACGCCTAACCACTAGCTACATCACGCCCCCGCTTCAGCAGTCTATACGGCTAACCGATAGCACGTGCCACTGGAGATAGATAACATCGCTCCTTCACCACACTCTATTTATTTAAAGAACCCTATTTATTCAAATATCAAACTCACATTATAAATCCTCTCAATCTAATAATTATATCACATCATCAATCTTAAACCTTTAATATCTCCATTATATCTGATCGTCGATCTTACATCACGATCTTCCCTTTTATATCAGATCCATATCTAGATCTTACATCTAGATCACCTCATGTCTCACATGCGCTAGCCACATACTCATATCACATAGCCAGGTCTCCTCCAGACCACTCCGGACTACTATTTCACTTACATGTGTATACCACACACATCTCAATCCTATACTTAACCAATGGCGTAACAAACTCTTTCTCCTCTCATTGGACCACTCATTGGATAGTTTCTCACACTCCCTGATGACATCATACCCAGTACATAGCACATCACAGCACCACACGGTCCGTGCACCGATGCTTAGGCTATATAAGTAGTTAGTAGATTACACTTGTATTCCCTTAGTTTCGATATTGCTCCTCGCTCTCTTGCATATTGTCTTAATTGGCAATGCTTGAGATATTGAGTCTAGATATTGAGCTTCTGTTTGTTGCTTGGTCCTTTCAGGGCAGTTACTGCAGCAGGGTCAACACAGAGGGAAGAGATGAATGTCGTGATAACCAACCTCATTGTAGTCAAACTGAGTACCAGGTGTGTTCGTCGGCACCTCGACCTATGCGATTGTGAGAACTCGCATCGAGGGGGAAAAGAACAAATGGATACCTTGAGGAGATCACCGTCGTCGTCATCACTGCAGGCCTTGGACTTGAGTTGACCAGATTTCCCAGGCTCTTCCTGGTGTACATGTGTGATGACCAAGTCAGCACGACTCATTTTGGCGACAGAAGGACAGACTCTTACTGAGTCACTATCAGACGTTTTGCTGTTACGACCAGCCGAGGTCGAAGGTAGCTTGTCTGGTTGCCATTCCTCACGAGTGGATGCCTAACGTAGTATATCAACGGTGGTGACGGAACAGACATGCCAACACAGTCAATGGACAAATACTTACACGGAAAGGACCATACGAGTCCGGGAGAATACTGCCGAGGTCATTCTTGACCAGTTGCAAGATAGCTAGTCTGGTGACCAGCCCATCTAAAAGAGGTTGCGCAAGGCAAACCGACGGACAAGATAGCGACCCTCTGGGGAGATTGCAATTAGGAATATATATGTATCTTCCCACTCCTTGATGGCAGGGACAATGGGAGAGAGAGTCGACGTGTCTAGGAACGATATGCCATGGTCTGCGACAGTAGCAATAACTTGCCATTCGGTGCCAGAGAAATAGAGAACCTGACCCCCGTGACCGGTTCATCGTGATGGAGCGGGCCAACGAGTCGCGTGTCCCAGGCATAATATACTCCAGATGCTCACTTCACCCCGGTGGCAAACTTGGCCAAGTCTGCGGAGACGTCGACTGCAGACACCTTGTTTCCGCCCTCCACCTCGATGACCTTTTCCGAATGCACCTCCGCATCCCACACGCTCGCCCCCTCGTATGGTCGGTCCCACACACTACCCATTTGTGATTCCTCGACACAGCAATGGCGTTGAAGTTCCACGTTGCCGTTTGCGTTCCGACCTGTTGACCATCGGCAAGTCGCCATCGTCGAATTCCATCACAACCACCGCCGAAAAGATGCTTTCCATCTGGATGGAATGCAACTGTGTATACAGGGCCAGACCCACCAGTCTCAAGTACTATTGTCAGCATCGCACAATTACTGCTCAGAACTACTACACACCAGTAGTCTTCGACGACATCCTCGCGAATGGTACACGGTCTTGGGGGTGTGAAGACTGGAAAAACGATGTGTTTCGGTTTACTCGGGGTGCACAAAACCATTGTATGAACCCGTTTCCTTCTTCTCAATATGGCTCGCAGGTGCCTCGTGTCTTGGGCGGCTCTTCCTACTCGGACCTCAGCTTGGTGAGCTCCTGCGACGATCAGCCAAGCAGTCAACTTCGCCAAAAACCTTCCCTTGTTTCCAACGGTAGTCTTTCCCTGGGACTTGCGAGTGCTCGTCATACCTTGCCTACACAACTCGACTCAGGATGAGTGTGCCGCCTACAAATACGTATTCATACCGGGACGTTCTCGATCATGATCAAGGACTGCTCATACTCCTGGGGCATGTTCTCGACAAGGTGAGAGACAAATGTATGTCCGTCGCCACCCAAGCTCGAACCACGTCACATTCCTATTCATATGTATCCGCCTTTGTGGAATAGCTCATGCTCGCTGCTATAGACGTCGGACAGGTGGATGATGTAGACGTACATGTCTACCCTGGACTCATATGGTTGCGCTCACACACACCCCTCGTCGACGCCAGTAGTCCCTTTGGATGCACAGTCGCAAGTTCACAGGTAGACTACGGTGTATCACGGCATTCACATGGAATCCACAGAAATGTTAGAGATCGCTACCAAGTACTACGCCAGGCTCTTGGAAGCGGATTCCATCAATACGGTATCCAGGGAGGCTGTCATCAGGTGCACGTTGTCCCCTAATACGTTTCCCCCCAAGTAAATTTGAAGCACCTTATTTTCCCTTGTCCCCCCAAGCAATCTGTTCTATTTCTAGCGCACTGACCGTAACCTCTTCCTCTCTCCAAGAATCGCTGCAAGTCACTATCGATGTGTGGTATGACATGCGAGGCAGAACCCTCACCGTCATGTACAGCATTTTCTACGCATACACACACCTCACCTTGGCACGGGCGACGTCCTTCGCTCCACGCTGAACCATATCGGCGGGCTCATTGCCCTGCTCATCAAGATCGCCACGATGCCGGCGACAGGTTCCGTTTCTGCCAATACTGCCAACGGGTGCCGATTCACACGCATACCCCATCCTCGTTTGTCCTCTCACCACCCTCTGTGACCAACCATTCTATAACGAGCCAGACAGCCCGCCACCATCCAAATGCAATGGGTGAATGACCCATGACTCTCTCGGCCATCTCGATCACGCAGCAGGTCCTACGCTGACCAAACTCACTCCGACTGCTCCACCCCGTCGAGGTACCGCAGTCAGTTCCATTCCCACTCTGCATCCATGCACAGGGACGCCCAGGTCATCTACCCTCTATCTTCTAACGCATGTCGTCACCCACGTCCTTGCGCCGTGAACACACATCCCCCTACCACACGACCACCAGTACCCTTTCCCCGCTCAGCAAGCCTGTGTGTCCCAGCCACCTCCAGGCCAGATACACCATTCCTCGCCCAACTACATCAGGCTCCCACCAAAGGCAGAGTGAAATGTGGACGAGCAGCAGAGATTTGCACAACGAGCGCTGCAGAGCGTTGTACATGTTGTGCACGATCACCGATGGATTCACGCAACCAGTCGGTAGAGTTCCAGTACACGAATCAGCCGCCATTTGTACATGGTGCGCTCGTGTCTTCTCCCCGAGTTGGGTGTACGTACCACACATGGCCGGTCTATCTCACAGACTGCTCCACACCCCGTGCACTCGCCCTGAGTGGATACCACTGCCCTCCCGCCAGTCCCCGCTCATCGACGATTGTACAGGCGTCGGTAAACGTCTTGTCTCCATCTAGTCCCTTTTGCCATCAGAATCCCCGTTGGAACAGATCCCCAGTCATCATTTTCCTTTCCGATGGTGAATGTAGAATCGGACATAACGTCATGCAGGATCTGTGTCGTACGGCCATTCAACTAGGGTAAACGTTGTCATTTGCATACTGCATATCGTCTGATCTGACGTGCGTTCTCTTTTGCAAACGCAGAAAAGCGGTGTCGTTCGGACCGGAGGGTTCTTTGCTGTACCTGCGTCGCATGGCCGACATTGCGCGCCATGCGCAGAATAATGCACCGAGGGATCCACTCATGCCGGCTACCGCGACTATCCTTTCGTCGTATACGCAAGCGCTCGATATGGTGCACGCGCATTCATGTGGTTGCTAGGCTACATGTGTACTAACCGATTTTCGGTTTCATCACGCTAGGTTCAACTCGCACAGACATTCCTGGGCATTGCAGAGTCATTGCGAAAGCAGAGGGGGCACTGATGCGTTAATCACTGATTACGAGCATACAATGCCCAATAGACCCACTTGCAACTACCACCTGCAAAACACGTCCATACCAGGACGTTCTCAATCAAAGACCGCTCATACTCCCGGGCGATTTTCTCGACAAGGTGGGAGACGAATGCATGTCCGTTCGCCACCCAAGCTCGTTGCATTCCTATTGATATGTCGACACTCTAGAATAGCTTGCGCTCGCTGCTATACACGTCGGATAGGTGGACATCGCAGATGTAAGTACATGTCTATCCGGGGCTCATATGGTCGCGCTCACACACCCCTCATCGACGCCAGTAATCCCTTTGGACACCAGTCACAAGTTTACGGGTAGACTGTATCACAGGCATATTTTTATCACAGGCATCCATATGGAACCCACAGATATGGTAGAGATCGCTGCCAAGTACTATGCTGCGCCCTTGGAAGTGGAGTCCACCAATATGTATGCAGGGCAGTGTCATCGAGTGCACCTTGTCTTCTCCTACTATTTCCCCAAATCAAATTTGAAGCCCCATATTTTCCCCTCGTCCCCCACGTAATCAAGGTGGACACGTGGAGCAATAGTCGCACAAGATATGCGCCCGCCTCTGGGGAACTGAGGATGGGTAAAATCGGCTTTCCGAGCGATGGATGGTGCCTCCACAGTTATCATAACCATGCATCGTCAACGAGACTTATTGATAATACGCACCGAGCATCCAGCTGTCCCCACATCGGTCGCTCTGTCGTGAGTCATAAGTACGAAATTACCGCAGCATTGATATCGGAGAGCTTTCCAGAGACCTACCGCTGACCCTAACATCTGGATTGTGCATACTTTACCTCGCCGGAGAGGTAGATCCCCACCCAGCGCTTCTTTGTATATTACCGATCAATGCGATCATGCCTCCAAACCGAACCCTGTGACAAATAAATGAATGGACCCATGAATTGATCGGTCACCAGCGAGGTGAACAACGCGTTGGTTTCGACAAAGTCCCGCCGTAGTCCCGGAAAGTGATTGCAACACAGAACCGTATTGCACGTACATTGGCACGAAAAACTTTCTCGAGACAATGTCGTCGGAGACACATAATATATATAGATCGAGCTCAGAAAAGGGGGCATATGCATAAGTGGAATAAATATCCGAGTCACCATTTAACGTACAGTCCTTCTCCACCATTCGCCAATGCCTCTCAGCGCTAGTGCTCGTCCCTCGTTTCTCCCCACATTCCTCCTTCAAACCTGATGCGTATTACTATCTCCGAGCGGTACGAGTTGAATCGCCTCCGATCCGTTTGCGTCCTCCTCCACGACCTGATCCTGCCCCGGGGCGACATCCGCGAATGCAATTGCAGACACAGCCGCGTTTTGACTCGCATTGGGTTGCGACAACACGCCGAACCCGCTGTCAACCCCCTGCCCGCGACGGACGTCACGGTCATACAGCTCCCGCACGCTGATGATGAACCGAGGCATCAATGGGCATAGCGCTATACTAGAAAACATAGACAGGAAGTAGAACAAAGCGGAGGACACTCCTGGATCCACAGTTCCGACCACAACAGAAATATTGTAAAACATGACCCTAGCAAAATAAGCAGGTGGTTAGTTTGTCTACAAATACTCGAGAGCCAGAATGGTGGAAGAACGCGATGCTGACAAATGGGAATGGGAGAGAGGAGAAACATACGCGAGAAAATAAAGAATGCCATCTCTCACGAGTCGTTCCATGTACCGGTTAGGCTGCCACTGCTTCGTTGCTTTGTACATGCTAATTGACTGCTTCAATGTTTGAGTGACAGCCAGAATCAAAAGTGTAGCACTGAGAACAAATCGTGGGAGTTCCTCATACACGCGATTAGTGTATGCGTTGGGCGCTATTAAGGCACCACAAACGGAGAAATCCGCGATTTGGAAAACTGTGTCTGGGACAACAGGTGGAAGGGTGAGATTGGAGTGACATGTGAAGTTTATCCAGGACATACATAAGAGATATTGACTGGTAGAGTAGACCCCTGTCATAATGCAGCTAACAATGACCTGTGACATGTAAATGAACAGAAGGAGATAAAGAATTGTTTTGGATCGATTCCACATTGCATATACCCGCAAAATCATGACTACTGTAATTCAAATCACAGTCAACAGCAATCAAAACAGGCAGAACAGTAACTCACAATCACCAGCATTAAAAAATATTTGAAATACCCAGAGAGTTACCCAATTGACAGCAGTGCCTTTGGGATATCCATGCCTCATACAAACCTCATAGACAGAGTAAATTAATCCACTTACACCTAGGGAACCATTATCAATATCCTCTTCAATCACAATTTAGATGCATACATCTATGAGAAGATGAGCATTAGTAATGACAGACATGAGATAGTAGATACAATACAAAACCACTGACTTGGACAGATCCAGTGAGAAAGGGAGTACCAGCTGTGAATGTATCTGATCAGCTCAATTAACCTCTAATTGAATTTTAACATACTGAGTGCATAAAGACTTCAGCACAGATTTAGCATGACCTATTTTCACTACACATCATAGCAACAATCGACTTACATAGCCCAAGTAAGACCAGCATAGCGGACCTATATAAATATCAGTTGGGAAGCATCTGTAAGGGAGTGGATGCAGAGGGTTTATACATACGAGAACAAAGATTGTCGAGACCCAGGTCCAGGGTCGGCACTGTGAGATTGTCAGGGATCTGGTGCTCACTTGATGATTAATGCTTTCTTACCCAAATATAGTTTATCTGTGAATATTCTTGTCAGCAAATGGGATATCGAGAGCGAAATAAAATACCTCGCTCGAAAAGGTGAGGACTGTGGTGGTAGTATTGCAATTGTCACGGTCACCTCAGAACAAAAAGGATAGCATGCACAGAGTCACTCACAATAATCGTATGTGACCGCAGTGACAGCAACAACTGCCCTGATCGATTAGATTGGTCGTTGACGAAAATGAGCGACCATACGCGCTGTATAATTACTTATCTGGAGAACCTCCAGAAGAGATTGTAAGTCGGAGGACATGGCAGGTAGAAGAGAAGCTGCAGTGTACGATGGGTTTCACAACAAACAAGTATCGAGAGTCGATTGGAGGGAGGTCGCCATGGTTCTGTCTCGGGTTCACACTTTCAGTTATATCTTCTCCCCGGCGTATTAACATTTGCTTCAAGACTAGTTTGGAATGAGTGATGTATGATCATGATCCTTCCATGCCCGACAAACATGCGATACAGCCTGATACAGCTGCTTCTTCGAACGGTGATGATCAAGAAGTGTGTCGACTCGGAGGCATTGAGTGGGCCACGATTCTGCTTCAGATTGATCATGGGACTGTGATGGCCGTCAGGATGAAAGATATATATATGATGGAGACACTGCCTTACGCCAAGTCCTGCCCACAGCAACATTCTCCCAACTCGCTACGCCGGAAAACATACGGCCTTACCTCTGCCCTTCCGTACCACGACATGTCACCTCTGCCCCATCGCCAACTATCAAAGCATCGAGTGTCTCGCTTCTCTCTCCACTGGAGTCTCTTTGTCTTTGCCGGTACTGAGGAATAACCCCCAATGTTTGGACACCGTAATCATCAATCATATGTTTCATTTTTTTGACCCAATGCCCATCGCGACCACCATCCTCTGCCTCGGAGATGGCACGATCGACCGAACCCTGACCACCCTTATCGACAAGTCATTGCGGGCATAACTCGTACCCCGCGTAGTACATACATACCCTTCTCGTCGAAGACGACCTCAGCCATGGGTTCCCCGCCAGAGGCTCCATTGGTAGGGTGGAGGTTGGAACGGAGTCTTGAGTGATGTGTAAATAAGAATGGGTCCGAGGGTTAGCCTGGTTTTTCTCCCTCTCCTGAGTGTCTGCCTGGCCACCCTCTTTGGATGGGATACCTTCATGTCATCACTGGGTACCTCGCTACTCCCGCAAAGTCCCACTCCTGATTGACATCACAGGCAGGGCGTTGTGTGTTTTTCTGAATACAACTGAGGAGGATACGGGATCACCACCGGGTTTTCCAACAACATGGAATGAGAGCCATGTACTGTCAGACGTCACCGCGCACTAAAGGAAGGCGCAACAGAACGGAGCGAAGGGCGGAATTATTGGATATTTCCAGGATATGGTCAGCGTGCAGTCGAAGCGTTGGAGACCCGCAGGTGCTCAGGATCATCGTTTCAGCTCTGTGCTGTGTGCAATTCCTGAAACATTGATCGAACCAAGCTATGAGATCAACCACGCCAACGAATGGAAGAGATACGATACCGCATTGCGACGACCGTGTTCTTCTTTTTCCCATCGAAACAGCTGAATCATTTGTACGTACACTACACCGTTCAGCTCAGAACACACATGCATGTATGCATGTGTTTCATGATGGCCATCTGAGCCGCGTTCCGAAGGACTACACTGAACCTGGGAAAGATGGAGCGACGCAGATATCGATGCGATGCAATGTACAGATTGGGGCAAAAAGGGTGATCTGTCCTTGCGCATACAACCGCATGTTACGTTCAGATTAGCTGGCTACAGTCAAACAGACGCTGAAAGCCAATATGCGTGAGGGAAAGCAGGAAGGAAGAAATCGGTGGAGGGTGACGGGACCTACCCAGCTGTCTACTTCAGTCTAACCACCTCATACCCCTCTACTTAATTCGCTTACCGCAATCAGGCTGACGGGGAACGAGAAACTTTGAACCTAACCCCATGCACCTGACCCGACAGCACGAAATGCGGCGGTGAATCCGCCAGCATGCACGCCGACCTCGGCTGTCTCGACTGAGGGAATACAGACGGATAGACTGACAGTGGCTGCGACGTAAGCGGAACCAGAGCCTACCGTCGAACTAGCATGATTATCTGTCGAAGAGGTCCTTTTATGAGATGAGGAGTGAATCGGACGAATGTAATTCGCGTGTAGGGTCAGTTTAGTACTGGTGTCGAGTTGAGCGGATCTCTTCAGATATCCTAGAGACCATGGTTCCTCAGCCTGTGGGTTCGTGTTTCCTCGCATATAAGCGGGTTAATGGTCACCCGGAATGCTAGTAGAAAAGATCGATAGGTTGACCGGAGCGGCGAAATTAACCACCTATTGAAGATCCAAGAACGAGTTTTGGCGGGTTCGCTGCACCATCGCGCTGAAGGTGACGCGCGTAGCCTTGTGAGCGGAAGATGTTATGCTTATTTGTAGTTAAGAGGGACAGAGATGAGTAACATCGCCGAGGGTCATTAAATAAACCCTATCCGTGGGCCTCAACAGACTGATAAAGCGCCACTCACCATAAAAACAATGCTCCGGGTCGTTACAAGACCTCACGGCATCGACGCTCCGTCGCCAACGACGCGAGGGGACATATATGTGCCGTTGGATGGCGCGGTGGGAGGTGAGACTGCGTGGGAACTCTGCAAGCTCTATACTGCGCGCAGACTGTCTCACCCTCTCAAAACTTCTCGAATGGAATTCCTGCCAACGCTCGCAACTCGTCAATAAAACCCCTTTGGCAAAACCCATCTCATTCTAGTTCCGTACGAACCACCCCCTGAGAGAATGTCGCGCAGAAAAGGACATCAGTGAGGTACTCAGGTATGTATCGCGTTATGGAGCAGTATGCATCGGAACACGACAACCTTGTTTATGACGGGACAGGAAGACACGCTCGAGACTGAGTACGTTGAGTCTGTGTTGCTGCCCCAGCGTATGACGCCCCCGCACGAGGATTCGGTTCTATCTCGGGTTGTATGTCCGAGTGCGCAAATTCATAATACCTACTCGACGAACTCTCCCAACTCATCGGCAGAACTCTCACTCACAAGACCCTCCCATTCAACTTCCTCGTCTGTTGTGCAACCGAACGAACCACCCTTGGTGAATCTCACGGCCCTTGGTACTCAAACGTATTCTTGCTAGAGGCTTTTTACATGGCTCGTATGACGGTTACATCTCTCTCCTTGATTTCCCGCAACAGCTGGATCCAGGACATACAAGCACACCAGGCACCCATCACCTCCTCGTGGCCATTCGTCCTCGTCGGTTTTCTAACCTCGAGCGTCGCAACCCGCTAGCTCGCGCCGCCCCGCACAGTCCTAGGCATCTTTTTTACTCTTACGGATTTCCATGTCGTCATCGTCGCCCTGTATCAATGCCGGTCGTTTGTTGATTCTCGTGTTGGCTGCGCTTCGGCTGTTGGCATCCAGTCGATCGCACCGCTGTTGACCATTTAAAGAGAACACAGAAAAAGCTGTGGGTCAGCAGTATGTCGCCGGTAGCCTCCTCGACCCCAAACGGCGTACTGACAATAGCGTGGGTTTTGAGCTCAGGTGGTGAATGTTCAGGCTAGCAGAAGTCCCGGCCGAACCTTTGGGCTCCAAGTGGAGTTTCAAAGTTCAGTGTCGCGCACTCAGATAAGCAACGCGACTATACGCAAAAACAAAAACATGATTACACCCCCGATCCAGGACATACAGGTATGTAGACTGAGCTTGTGGGCTAGCTGAATATTGTGATTCTCATACCATCTGCCCCCTCGGATCAAAAATTAGCCCAGCCAGGAGGGGCTGGCCATGGGCGAGCGACACTAGTGCGTCCCGTAAAGTTCCTCCGTGCCTGCACCACGGAATTAGCTGCACGGAATGAACTGGGATCCGTCGGCGAATCCTTCATTCTCCCGCTTCTTGTGTTGACGTTTTCGCAGGCTAATTTTACAGTACCCCAGCTTGAAGCTCCGCAGCGCTTTCATTTCACTCGCTTGGGGTGGTTTCCGTTCGCTCGTTATAACTAAGTTGGTGCTTCTGGCAAATCGGGAGATCTGGCTTCTTACACAGGATTAGTCCGCCCCTCATAATGAGTATGGGAAATAAATGGATCACATCAACTCATCTCACACCTCCGCCACGGGACGTGCTTTGTGTGCTACACGACAGTTGGAGAACAGACACGTCCAGCTCACGCCCTCGAAAGCGTTCCGAGCGGCTTTTCCATCCACAAAGGGGATGCGGAGAGTTGTTCATCATCGCCCGCGACCACGCTGTACCCAATGTGCCTCAAAGTAGGCAGCGTTGGTACACGGTCAGAGACTTTTTCTCGCAACTCTGCCGAAAAAAGCTTTTGATCTCGTCTGACAAGTCTCAGCACAGACGCGGACCTCGGAGGATAGCAAACCCTATTTCACTCATATCGTCAAAGAGTCGCCAAGAAAGGGGTGTGCACGTCGAATGTCCGAGGGTGTACGCTCGATCATCCCTTTTTTTGGTAGTCGGTGAATAGCCCAACACTCCGTCTCTTCCTGATCCAAGCAAAGGACGACCAGCATGACGCCATTCGCACCAACTACGTGCACATGGGCTGATCTCTTCCACTCGATGTCTCTGGAGTAATCATCAGGCGTCCCTGTCGTTCGCACTCGCCGGAATGGGAGACACGGTGAAACGCGACCGATTCGATACAAAGAGCTTGATATCAGATCGATCGTGTTTCAACAGGTCATTTTTGCGGTTTTGCTTATCGAAAAAAAGTATGTTTTCGTACTCTGTCGTGCGAGCATTTCGTGTACAGTGACGAGAGTCGGCGCGGAATGTCTCGTCTCTGTCCGTTCAAGCTCGGGTCTATATTGCAGTGCGACGCAGTGTATCTAGAGTCTTTACAGACCATGAGCGTTCGTACGTAGTCCATTTGACAAATCGACAAATCCCCCATTTCATCCGAGGATTAGGAATAAACAACGCCAGGAATGCGCAGAGGTGTGTATTCGTCGATCCACTTGCCGTTGACGCGCGGTGACCACTCCGACCCAAAACATTCAGGGTTACTTCCGCGGGTTTGTTTGGGCATCGAACAATGGGAGACTCCCCAGTGCGTTCAGCAGGATCTACTCAGCGGGCCCCTGTCATGTTCATGTTCCATGATGTATTACCATCACAGAGGGCTTGTACCACGGCCCGGCAGCGATGGCTGGCTCTACTGTCAATCAAACTGCTTACGAGTGGTCGCCAACCCACTGCGCATCACACGCGAGGTCGATCGCTTCACTCATCGGGGGGTGGTTCATAGGGCTAATAACGGCGGCGGTTGCGTCATCGGCCCCCCTCCTATCCGCGTCGGACCTCGTCCTCGAGAGAAACCGGATCGGAATACAAACCCTCTGAACGCGACTCAAATAGAAACGGGATCGTGCAGAGGTAAAGGATTGTCTGGAAGATTATGGTGGGACCGGAAGAAGTAGGTCGGGAAGAAAATGTCGGAGAAAGAACGTGTACGCAAGGAGGACGATCGGGGATTTTGGAAAAAGGGAGACAGACGAATTGTCGTTGCTTGGCGGTGGGGCAGTTGAGTGTTTTCTTTCTCACCAAGCTTTTGTTATTGATGTCCCCGATAGCACAGTACGATGAGATGCTGCCCGGAAATGTGTCGAAGAAAAGTGTGCGGCAGCGCCATCACGATGCGCGAGACAGATTGTCCGATACCGATTGTACATATTACCGCCAGTACACATTCATCATATGCTGGTAATACCTGGCCCATTGCCTACATCGTCTTCCGTTTCCACGCGCCATGCATTGTCGAGATTGCGCATCCTGTGAGCTAGCGTTGGCAAATAGACATCTCATGTACTCTTCTCTCGAGACATGTGAACCGCTTTTGCTTCGATAGAGCATGACGATCTCCCTCTCATATGCTAGGATGTCATCATGGTCGCGTGAATCCTCGTCTTGGTCGGCATTCTTGAGCTCCGATCAGACACTGTCCTCCAATCCCAACCTCCGTGCGTGTAGACTTCATGAATGGCCATTAAGTGAATATCCGGACGAGCTCATGGACGGGGACTCATACTGATGTGGCCAGGTGACACGAACCCAAGGAATTACACAGACGATGTCCACATGTATACATGTATTGCACCGATCAATGTGTCTCAATGTGTACCTGAGCGAAAACACAACATCCACGTAGGAAACGAGATCGAAAAGGTAGAGATGCCTGTTTCTTGTTGATGCTGATCGACCGTAAGTCTGACAACGGAGGCGAAAGGGAAGTAACGCGCACCGATAGATGGACCCCCGCGGCCGGGGGTTGAGATGGATCGTTCGTTTGTTGTGCCTAATAGGACATGAGCTGTCTTGACGAGCTCTACGATCGCCAGAAAAAAACGCACTTGGCCGGCTTCGTTTGCGCCTGCAGAACCTTGTCCACTGTGCGAGGCATCCTTGTTCGGATGGTTGGGGACAATAATTTTCGCAGGTGATTTATCCTGTAATGTGTGATGAGCCCCTACATACAAACTCGAGACACAACGAACCTCTTGTCTTTCCCATTTCTGACCACCAGGCTGAGCATCCTTGATAGTGGGTTTAGGCTGTGACGTCTGATGAGTGCCTGCGTATAAACTCGAGGAACAACGAACCTTGTATAACGCGTTTTGCCACCCCTCGCTAGAATGATATGTTGGACACGCCGCGTCCGATTGTCTATCGAGAGCACTCACCAGCACACGTTTAGTTGTAGCCATCCTCGAAGGTCCCATATTCGAGTCTTCCACCCTTGTCGGTGACTGCGAGCGTGATTGATGATCGGCGGCCTGACGTGACATTCTGCGAACTCGATCGGGCTCATGTAATGCCGGGTCTTTGTCACCCTTCCTGATCCACGGCAGCGACTGCCTTTTGAACATTGGAATACCCCGAGGTGGCTCGACAAGGTCGCGATGCTCCTCTGGACGTATCTCTGGAGGGTAGGTCACCGGCAGAGCATCCGACGGCTGTGGTACAGCAGGGGGAGTGCCAAGTGGCCGTACCTCGTCCTCACGAGATTGGACGGAGGACAATGGGGACGGTAGCTCCAGTAGGGTCAACACGAGGGAAGAGGAGAATGTAGCGGTGACGAACCTCATCGTAGTTGAACTGAGCAGTGGGCGTGTTCGTGGGCACGTCGACCTATGCGATCGTGAGAACTCACTTCGAAGGGGAACAGAACGAATGGATGCCTCGAGGAGATCGCCATCGCCATCTTCATTGCGGGTCTCGGAGTCTAGTAGACTGGACTTCCCAGGCTCTTCCTGGTGTACATGTGCAAATGACCAAGTTAGCACCGGTCGTTTGGGCGATGTAATGAGAAACTTTTACCGGGTCAGAGCCAGGAGGTTTGCTAACGAAGTTGGGGGCGGCTTGTCTGGAAGTTGTTGTTCCTGGCGCTTGGATGGCTGACATGGGACGGAATGGGGCTTATCCGACTCATCCTAACATAGTTATGAATGAATACTTACCTGGAAAGGACCATACAAGTCCGGGAGAATGCCGTCGAGGTCGCGCACGGTGAGTCTCCCGTCAGCTTGTCTAGTCGCGAGATATAGCTACCATCTGGGGACATTGCAATCGAGTATGTATTTGCCCTGTCCTCAATGGCAGGGACTTGAATGTGAGAGAGAGTTGACGTGTCTAAGAACGAGGTGGAAAAGCCTGCGTAGGTAACCACAAACTTTCCATTTGGTGCGAGAGCAATAGACTTGTGAAAGCCACCACCCAGAATCGGTGATTCGGCAATCTGGGATCCCATGGACACAGCGAAAGACCTGATTTCTCTGGTTGCTTGATGCTTGCAAAAATTGGTGAGCATCCTTGGACCTAGTGGAATGTTTGGGCATGTCGCGGGCGAGATAGTCGTGATGGTGATGACCGGATGACCTCGTCGCCGTTGTGACTGTCAAAGATGCGGCCGTGCGGATTGGGCCACCATGGCAGGCGGTGGCGATGTGGTCGTCACTCGGGGAAAATTGGATTCCCGTAACCAGTTTGTCATGTAACGAGTCGCTTCTCCACTCGTTATGCTCCAAATGTTTGCTTCGCTCGCAGTCCCGGTGGCCAATCTGGTCGAGTCTGGGGAAACGTCGACGGCATACACCGTCTTTGTGCCCTCCACGTCAACGACCTATTCGAGCATCTCAGTATCCCATACGCTTGCGCACCGCGAGTCCCACAGACTATCCACTTGGGGTGCCTTGATACGCAAACGGTACGCAATTTCTTTCCTATTTGCTTCCCGACCTCTTGACCATCTGCAGGTCGCCATTGTTGAATCCCATCCTCACCCGCCCAAAAGATGCTTTCGGTCAGGATGGAACGTAACTGCGTATACAGGGCCAGAGCCACCGGTCTCAAGTACTTTCGTTGGGTCTTACTGAGTTGTCAGCATCACTGCAGAACTGCTACCGTGACACACCGGTGCTCGTTGACAACATCCTCACCAATGGTACGCAGTCGTGGGTTTGGAAGAATGGGCGAACGAGGTGTTTCGGTTTACTCCTGTGGGCAAAGTTGCGTATAAACGCGTTTTCGTATTCTCAACCCTAGGCTCTTCACACAAGTACCTCATGTCTTGGGCGTTATTCTTAACTGGGAGTCCGGCTAGATCACCTCACTGCGACGATCAACCAAGCAGTCGACATTGCCTTGCTTCCGATGGTACTTTACCCTGGGGATTGCGGGTGCTCGTCATACCTCGCCTACACGACCCGATTCATCACGAGCGTGCAATCCGCATTAGACCCGCTTGCAACATACCGCCTGCAAAACACGCGTCCATACTAGGACGTTCTCGATCAAGGACCGCTCATACTCCCGGGCGATTTTCTCGACAAGGTGGGAGACGAATGTATGTCCGTTCGCCAACCCAGCTCGTTGCATTCCTATTCATATGTAGACACTCTGGAATAGCCTGCGCTCGCTGCTATACATGTCGGATAGGTGGACATCGCAGATGTAAGTACGTGTCTATCCGGGGCTCGTATGGTTGCGCTCACACACCCCTCGTCGACGCCAGTGATCCCTTTGGACGCCAGTCACAAGTTTACGGGTAAACTGTATCACAGGCATATTATATCACAGGCATCCATATGGAACCCACAGATATGCTAGAGATCGTTGCCAAGTACTATGCTGCGCCCTTGGAAGCGGAGTCCAACAATACGTATGCAGGGCAGTGTCATCGAGTGCACCTCGTCTTCTCATACTATTTCCCCAAACCAAATTTGAAGCCCCATGTTTTCCCCTCGTCCCCCACGTAATCAAGGTGGACACATGGATCAATAGCGCACGAGATATATGCACCCGCCTCTGGGGAACTGAGGATGGGTAAAATCGGCTTTCCGGGTGATGGATGGTGCCTCCACAGTTATCATAACCACGCGTCGTCAACGAGACTTATTGGTAGTACGCGCCGAGCATCCAGCCGTCCCCACATCGGTCACTCTGTCGTGAGTCATAAGCATGAAATTACCGCAGCATTGATATCGGAGAGCTTCCCAGAGACCTACCGCTGACCCTAACATCTGGATCGTGCATACTTTACCTCGCCGGAGAGGTAGATCCCCAGCCAGCACTTCTTCGTATATTACCGATCAATGTGCTCGTGCGTCCAAACCGAACCTTGTGACAAATATATGCCATGGCACGAAAAACTTTCTCGAGACAATGTCGTCGGAGACACATAATATAAATAGATCGAGCTCGGAA